>JAACNH010005061.1:0-21650 GCA_019447015.1 Hymenochirus boettgeri | reverse complement strand
TCTATTATGTCTGCAAGCATGTACAATAACACATAAACTGCAGGCCGCACTGGATCATATTATCTGCAAGCATGTTACCATAATACATAAACTGCAGGCCTGCACTGTATCATATTATCTGCAAGCATGTACCATAATACTAAACTGCAGGCCTGCACTGTATCATATAATCTGCAAGCATGTACCATAAACACATAAACTGCAGGCCGCACTGTATCATATTATCTGCAAGCATGTACCATATGCATAACTGTGGGCCTGCACTGTATCATATTATCTGCAAGCATGTACCTAAGCATAAGACTGTGGGCCTGCACTGTATCATATTATCTGCAAGCATGTACCATAACACATAAACTGCAGGCTACACTGTATCATATATCTGCAAGTATGTACCATAATGCATAAGCTGTGGGCCTGCACTGTATCATATTATCTGCAAGCAGTTACCATAATGCATAATAAGCTGTGGGCCTGCACTGTATCATATTATCTGGCAATAGGCTGTGGCCGCACTGTATCATATTATCTGCAAGCATGTACATAATGCATAAGCTGTGGGCCTGCACTGTATTATATTATCTGCAAGTATGTACCATAATGCATAAGCTGTGGGCCTGCACTGTATCATATTATCTGCAAGCATGTACCATAATGCATAAGCTGTGGGCCTGCACTGTATCATATTATCTGCAATAAGCTGTGGGCCTGCACGTATCATATTATCTGCAAGCATATACAATAATGCATAAGCTGTGGGCCTGCACTGTATTATATTATCTGCAAGCATGTACCATAACACATAAACTGCAGGTCTGCACTGTATCATATCATCTGCAAGCAATGTACAAAAACACATAAACTGCGGCTGCACTGTATCATATTATCTGCAAGCATGTACCATAATACATAAACTGCAGGCCTGCACTGTATCATATTATCGCAAGCATGTACCATAACACAAACTGCAGGCCTGCACTGTATCATATTATCTGCAAGCATGTACAATAACACATAAACTGCAGGCCTGCACGTATCATATTATCTGCAAGCATGTACCATAATCATAAACTGCAGGGCTGCACTGTATCATATTATCTGCAAGCATGTACCATAATACATAAACTGAGGCCTGCACTGTATCATATTATCGCAGCATGTACATAACACATAAACTGCAGGCCTGCACTGTATATATTATCTGCAAGCATGTACCATAGTGCATAAGCTGTGGGCTGCACTGTATCATATTATCTGCAAGCATGTACCATAATGCATAAGCTGTGGGCCTGCACTGTATCATATATCTGCAAGCATGTACATAACACATAAATGCAGGCCTACACTGTATCATATTATGCAAGTATGTACCATAATGCATAAGCTGTGGGCCTGCACTGTATCATATTATCTGCAAGCTGTACCCTAATGCATAATAAGCTGGGGCCTGCACTGTATCATATTATCTGCAATAGGGTGTGGGCCTGCACTGTATCATATTATCTGCAAGCATGTACAATAATGCATGCTGTGGGCCTGCACTGTATTATATTATCTGCAAGTATGTACCATAATGCATAAGCTGTGGGCCTGCACTGTATCATATTATCTGCAAGCATGTACCATAATGCAAGCTGTGGGCCTGCAATGATTCAATTATCTGCAATAGCTGTGGGCCTGCACTGTATAATATTATGCAAGCATATAAAATAATGCATAAGCTGTGGGCCTGCACTGTATTATATTATCTGCAAGCATGTACCATAACACATAAACTGCAGGTCTGCACTGTATCATATCATCTGCAAGCATGTACCATAACATATAAACTGCAGCCTGCACTGTAGCATATTATCTGCAAGCATGTACTAAACATATACATGCAGGCCTGCACTGTATCATATTATCTGCAAGCATGTACCATAAACACATAAACTGCAGCCTGCACTGTATCATATTGTTGCAAACATGTACTATACCACATAAACTGCAGGTCTGCACTGTATCATATCATCTGCAAGCATGTACCATAACATAAAACTGCAGCCTGAAACTGTAGTGTATTATCTGCAAGCATGTACTATAACACATAAACTGCAGGCCTGCAATGTATCAATTATCTGCAAGCATGTACCATAATGCATAATAAGCTGTGGGCCTGCACCGTATCATATTATCTGCAAATAGCGCTGTGGGCCTGCACTGTATCATTTATCTGCAATAAGCTGTGGGCCTGCACTGTATCGTATTATTGCAAGCATGTACCATAACACATAAACTGCAGGCCTGCACTTAATATCTGCAAGCAAAGTACCATAATGCATAAACTGCAGGCCTGCACTGTATCATATTGTCGCAAACATGTATTATACCACATAAACTGCAGGTCTGCACTGTATCATATCATCTGCAAGCATGTACCATAATGCATAAGCTGTGGGCGCACTTTATCTATTTATCTGCAAGCATGTACTATACCACTAAACTGGAGGTCTGCACTGTATCATATCTCTGCAAGCATGTACCATAACACTAAACTGCAGCCTGCACTGTAGCATATTATCTGCAAGCATGTACTATAACATATAAACTGCAGCTTGCACTGTATCATATTATCTGCAAGCATGTACCATAATGCATAATAAGCTGGGCCTGCACTGTATATATATCTGCAAGCATGTACAATAATGCATAAGCTGTGGGCCTGCACTGTATCATATTATCTGGAAGTATGTACCATAAACATAAACTGCAGCCTGCACTGTATCATCTGCAAGCATGTACCATAATGCATAAGCTGTGGCCTGCACTGTAACATATTATCTGCAAGCATGTACCATAATGCATAAGCTGTGGGCCTGCACGTATCATATTATCTGCAAGCATGTACCATAACACATAAACTGCAGGCTGCACTGTATCATATGTCTGCAAACATGTACTATATCACATAAACTGCGGCTGCACTGTAGCATATTATCTGCCAGCATGTATATAACACATAAACTGCAGGCCTGCACTGGATCATATCTCCGCAAGCTGTACCATAACGCATAAACGCAGGCCTGCACTGTATCTATTATCTGCAAGCATGTGCCATAACATATGAACTGCAGCCTGCACTGTATCATATTATCTGCAAGCATGTACCATAACACATAAACTGCAGGCCTTCACTGTATCATATTGTCTGCAAACATGTACTATACCACATAAACTGCAGGTCTGCACTGTATCATATCATCTGCAAGCATGTACCATAACACATAAACTGCAGCTGCACTGTAGCATATTATCCGCAAGCATGTACTATAACACATAAACTGCAGGCCTGCACTGTATCATATCATCCGAAAGATGTACCATAACGCAAAACTGCAGGCCTGCACATGTATTCATATTATCTGCAAGCATGTGCCATAACATAAAACTGCAGCCTGCACTGGATCATATTATCTGCAAGCATGTACTAAACACATAAACTGCAGGCCTGCACTGTATTATATTATCTGCAAGCATGTACCATAAACATAAACTGCAGGCCTGCACTGTATCATATTATCTGCAAGCATGTACATACACTAAAACTGCAGGCCTGCACTGTATCATATTACTGCAAGCATGTACCATAATGCATAAGCTGTGTGGCTGCACTGTATCATATTATCTGCAAGCATGTCACATAATGCATAAGCGGGGCATACACCTTAATACAATAACTGTAGACATGATGTACCATAAACATCTATTAAAGGACCATATTGTATCATCTGCAGAAAATTCCCAGTACCAACCAGCAACTTTCTACATGACGTTTCACCAACCCTAACTATTTCCCCCAAGTAAGAAGATTAAAATAGGTCCAGCGTATTAATTCCCACTTTTATTATCACTAGCTGAATAAATCAATCATTCGCCAGCAAGAAAATAGTGACTAGTAAGTAACAGGTGGTTAGCTTGGTTTGCTCAATAGTAAATACATTATTGTATTGTTGAGCTGCTAAAATATGGGCACAGGAAGGCACAAGTGTTCTCCATATGCAGGCAGATTAGAAGTTAGTCTTTTACATTAGAGAAGCGACATTTGCGTGGGGTATATGATCACTTTATATAATATATTAAGGGCCATACAGTAAACTCTCTGGTGCATTGTTTACTAATTGGTCATATCAGAGGACACATGGACATCCTTTTAGATTGGGAAAAAAAAGAAGTTTCATCTTCAGGTTAGGAAAGGTTTCTTTACAGTGAGAACGGTGAGAAGATGAAACTCTTCCGGCAGACGTGGTAATGGCAAGTATTAAATAGCTTTAAAAGTGGGCTAGATAAGTTTTTTAAATCTAAAAATTTGGAATTATTCGTATTATACATATACTGTAGTTCTGGTTGGTACAGGGATACTATATATATTGAGAATTACTGGTATTAATACATATACTGTAGTTCTGGTTGGTACAGGGATACTTTATAAATTGAGAATTACTGGTTTAATACATATATTGTAGTTCTGGTTGGTACAGGGATACTATATAATATAGAGAATCACTGGTATTAATACATATACTGCAGTTCTGGTGGTACAGGGATACTAAATAATATTGAGAATTACTGGTATTAATACATATACTGTAGTTCTGGTTGGTACATTGATACTATATAAAATAGAAAATCACTGGTATAATACATATACTGTAGTTCTGGTTGGTACAGGGATACTATATCATATTGAGAACACTGGTATTAATACATATACTGTAGTTCTGGTTGGTGCAGGCATACATATAATATTGATAATTACTGGTATTAATACATATACTGTAGTTCGGTTGGTACGGGATACTATATAATATGATGAGAATACTGGTATTAATACATATAGTGTAGTTCTGTTTGGTACAGGGATACTATATAATATTGAGAATTACTGGTATTATACATATACTAGTTCTGGTTGGTACAGGGAACTTATAATATTGAGAATTACTGGTATTAATCATATATTGTAGTTCTGGTTGGTACGGGGATACTATATAATATTGAGATTACTGTATTAATACAGATACTGTAGTTCTGGTGGTACGGGATACTATATATATTGAGAAATACTGGTATTAATACATTACTGTAGTTCTGGTTAATCCAGGGATACTTGGATACTCGATTGCCATTTGAGTCAGGAAGGAATTGTTTCCCCTTTTTTAGCTGTATTTTTTTTTTTGCCTTCCTCTGGATCAACTGTTAGGTAGGGGTAAAAAGGAGAGTGAAAGGGTTGAACTGATGGACGTTTGTCTTTATCTAACCTCTATTACTAGTAACTATATTCACCAATCTGCAGGTGAGCCTCCTCATTTGTGTACCTACTCCTACCTGCTCTAAAGCTCACTGTCCATTTATATATGGTGTGCAAACCATTTATTCCTCAAAATATAGTATAAAGGTTCCATACATTACAGGGTACACCCATGGACCAATCCAACGGCATTCAATCAATTTCCGAGAACTGCCTTTCCGGATCTTCTTTGCGGCCACAATATGATTGAGAGGTCTATTTCCCTAAGTTCCCTAAAAGATCTATGGTAAAGAGATTTACTGTAGTCCTTCACCCTGGGTACTTTTAGTAGGAGGGAAAAAGAGGAGGATTGATTTGAAAGGTATACATTTATTAAGTGATAAATATTTTTACTTTTACCTCTCAAGATTTTTTGCCCCACCATCTGATGTTAACTTTCAAATGGTAAATAAACATCTGATTGATTGGGGCAAAATTAGCACAATTTATTACATAGACCTGTAAGTGTTTAATATAAATATGGTGAATGTAATTCCCTACATTAACTTTAAAGACCAAATATTGCATGTAGACCATTACAACACGCTCAACATGGCTTTGCAGTATATGGATGCCTGGCTTCTTTAGCACTGCATATGCACACTGTAAAGTCTAGGCTGCAAAATGGCAGCATGGTAGCATAAATGTATACCCTGTTAAAGCATATATAGCACATTTCTGTATAAGTTAGAAAACAGATTTAAAGGAGGAAAACATGGGTTGAGTATGTAGTACAGTTCTGGGATCGAGCCCACATATAGAATAATAGTATTTTAGTATAATGAAAGCATTTGAGAGAAATAGAGTAACTACTTGAGGAATGTAGAATTTTTGAAGATAGGCTAACAAAGTTGGGTTAGTGGAATACCCTCTGTTACTTTGGTGATACACCGCACGCCTGGTTGTAGATAAACAGTGTGTATGGAAGTTTGGTTGGGATTGCTGATGATTAGAGACAGCTGAACTTTCGAAAAATTTTCCACTTAAGGATTCGCCCCGTTTCGAAAAATCAGAAATCAGCCATTAAAGTCAATGGAAAAGTCATCGGAAATTCGGCCTAAATAATGGTTTAAATAGCAGTGGTAACTTTCTGTAAATGGCTCTGGGACCTGGTAAACGTCCATGCGGGAAGAAAGTAAAGTAGTGCACACGCATGCTATGAAGTCCCCAGGCCAAATATTCGGCGTCTGCGGCTCAACCTAGGACCCCTCTGGGTCCTTAGCAGCACCATTGTGACCCTTGGAAGGGACTTTTGGGGCTTAAGGGTCCCGCACTTGAAACTGGGATTCCCCTTCAGCGTTACTTATAATTGCCCTTGTGGCCCTCGGAAGGGCCCCTGTGGCCCTGACAAGTGCCTTTTGGGGTTAAGGGGTCTCGAGCTCATACCGGGACCCCCCTCTCCGGCCCTTAGAAATACCTAGCGCCACTGACAAGTCCCTTTAGAGGTCCTGCAGCTCGAAACCAGGACTCTTAGAAGATCCTTTGGGGCTGTCTTCTTTCTTCCCAGCTGGCGACACCAACTCGCGATCCACCTTATGATCTGCTGGGTCAGGTACACGACAATGCTTGAACATACAGATCACCGATTGTCCATACGCCAACTGGTATTCAACCAAAATGACTGTCCGTCTGGCAGTTGTGCCCTGCGTATCGAAACCCACAATGCACTGTGTACGGAGCTTTAATGCTTCCATGATATATATTCCAACAGATAACTGTACTGCAATAGTTAAAATTTTGAACAGGAGTAGGGGCACAGACCATAAGGTAAAGGTGTCTGTATTCCTGCTTGACTGTCAGTATGGTGATGTTGGAATTGTATGGAAGGATTGATCTCAAATGGACATTTGTCTTTTCTCCACTTTTTATATTCTATCAAGTCTAACAATAAAATCCTAGCACAAACTGCAGTAAACAGTGGAACATACATTTTAAAACATTTGTTTTGAAAGTTTTATTAATTTGATATCAATTTTTTTTAACTGCCATTATGGGTCTAATCTGCAAACCCTATGGTGGAATGGATATTCAAGGATCTTTCCCCTTAAGGTTCAAAAACGATACGATGTGTGCGCCAAGCCACGACCCCTGACCCTGATGCATTCGTGCAAGGTACAGCCGAGAATGCACCTGTGTATGCATTCGGTCAGGGACGTTCGTTGATCTGCCGGCAGATCGACAAACAACCCCTGACCAAAGTCATACACACGTGCGATTCTTGGCCAAAACAGGCACTTGGGTCGGGGTCGTGGCTCGGTCCAAGTCATACGTGTGTCCGTATGACTTGTCATACCTTTATCCTTAAGCTGGCCATATGCAAATTAACTGTGTCACAAATTCCTGGCAGATTCTTTGGAGTTTGATTGTGAATTGCGCGATTGCAAATAAACAGGAAGATTGTTCCGATACAGAACAATCATCGAGAGTGTAAGGTAAAGGTTAAACTGTCTGCTCAATGCCAATGGTGGTTGTTTTTCAGTCTCAGGACCTATCCAAACATATTCATTATATTCAACATACCCCATTGGATGCTGGGGATTTACTAAATATCAGCTACTGGCTAGCTTTATTGGGGAAAACAAATGGGTTTTGACTGAAACTCATTTGAGAACTTGAAGATTAGTAGGCCAGATATGCCCTTGAAAAGGATAGCAGAAAGTCAAGCCCCACTACCAAAGGAATTTATGGCCTTGATCATAATCTGCACCCTTCCGGAGCATCGTTTACTAGGCTGTTTTTAGAAGCAACAGAAACAGCATAATAATCTGTAGTGGTGGGTACTCAGGAAGGTTTTTATTACCGTAATATATTTTTTTTTTAAAATCAAATTAAACACATTGTACCAGAATTTATATATCCAAAAGGTCTATCTGCAGACACTCACTTCACATACGGTACCCTTAGTGCCCAGGTGCTACTGTTTAAATCACAATATAAACAGTTAGATAATATAACAGTGCACTCATGGGACTTTTTCTTCAGAAATTCCTTTATTTAGAGTTATACAGTTAGATGTTTCTTGCTCTCTATTAATGGTTTTTAAATGCTAGTATCCTTTCCAAAGGATGACTAAGGAGATGGGAGTAAAATGCTAAATAGAAAGCCATCAGTGCATTACTTATAATTAGGGATAGGCAAGACATGATTGGTTTTTGCGTGTATTTACCTTTACATTCAGAAAACTTAAAGCTTTAGTTCTTTGCACAAAAAGGACCAATTATCTTCCATATTTTTACATTTCTGAAGCATTTAATTTGTATAATTATCCATTTCATCTTGTTTGTGATTTGCACTACAATTTGCTACAGGTTTATTTCCTGCTATTGTCGTGCATGTGTCTTGTTGGTTAGGGAGGATGTAGTGACCGTAAACTGCAATAATCCCTCTGGGACAAACTCTACTTACCAAATCAAGATCCCTCGTTGGAAAGTTCTCAGGAGAGGACCTAAGCCGCAATGCATTCCCCGATGGTTCACTTTCTAAGTCTAGATTTACTCACCTGAAGTTTCCTTCAGTGCACCACTGCTGGAGTCCGTCGGCGACTTCGGCTCTAAAGAAGGATGACAGGGAAGGCAGGTGTGTGTGTGTAGGTGAGTATAATGTCCTTTAAATATAATCAACTGAATTTCTAGATTATTTTTCTTGGGCTGTCAATGCCTATTCTTACTAGGATGTACCAAGTGTCAACCGTTACCAGTTTTTGGGATGAAACTCCTGTTCTGCTTTCAAAATGTAATTAGCCTGTTTATAGAAGAAATTTTCACATGCAACGTGCGATGGATCATCTAAAGGAGGTTTTTATGTTGAAATTTCACCATTTCACCAATGCTTATGAGATTCAGCATTGAACATCTTCGCTGTTCTGCAAACCCACCAGGGAACAAACAAATTATGGGGATGTTACTAAAATAGTCACATTTGTATGTTTAGTAATTAACCAATCAAATGTTTTCTTCCTAAGCAGATCAATAGGCACTAACAACTGTTTTGGCTAGTTAATAGTGCTGGATACTGTTACCTACTTATATAGTTTTTAGCTTGCTCTATAAATGTAATATATGTATCTGTAAGAACATGACTTTATTTTTCTGGGGTTATGGGAGTTTATAAACAACACTACAATACAAAAAAAAAAAATAACTAACTAAAAAAGTTAATTTAATGACACGCTACATTTAAAATGAAACCTGCTTATCTGCTGAAGTGGTCTAGCATTGGGCAGTATGAACATTTCTGTGTAAACATAATAATGTATGCAAATGTAATGGCTGGCTTCTAACTTTTCACCTTCAGTGAATTGACCCTGTGACCTTGTCCAAGAAAAACTAACAATTATCAAAATTCCACAACTTGCCCACCGTTTCTACTGCACACCTCACACTGCCCAGAAAGCAACGCATCTTCCCTAGTGCCTTAGGCTGGGTACACACAGGGACTATTGTCCCGACAGAGCGCTTGTACAAGTGAGCGCTCGCCGGGACAAATGTCGGTCGCAGCAAATTTGGCTTGGACGAAAGTGTGCACGATCGATTGGAACCTTCATCGTCGTTCGTCGATCGGATGAATGAACGTTGAGGTCGGTCGGTAAACCCATCGGCGGCGGAATTTGTGAACGATCGAATGTGTGGGGATTCACGGACTTATGGTCGGTCGGTGTGTGGCGTGGGACAGCCGACCGCGGCCGACCTAGATCGTCCGTTTTTCCGGACCAGACGAAACGGATGATCAAAGGTGTCTGTAAATTCCGATCGATCGTGCGGTTCCCTATGGGGCCACACAATCGATTGTTCACACTTTCGGCAGCGGGCCTAATTTGACGCAACTGAAGGACATTTGTCCCAGCCGAGCACTGCTTGTAGTGATCGGGATTTCCAACACATCCGATGTTGGTCAGGACGATCGAGATCGGTCGCCCCACACCAGGATATATTTTTGGCGACTGACCAAAAGTGCTGTAAATCTGTCGGTCGGCCAAAAATATCTTTTGTGTGTACCCGGCCTTAGGGCTAGGCCACACTAGTGCGTTTTGCGCCGCGATTTTCGCAAAAAAGGAAAATGGGGAACGCAAAAATTCTGCGATTTCCGATGCGCATGCAATTGTGCGTCGTTCGCCTTTTGGTAATGCATGCGCTCACCATTTTTGGTGCATTAACACATGCATTTCCATAAAGAAAATGGTAAAATCACATGCGCAAAATACACGAGAATTGCGCACACAATCACATGTGATAACGCTCACATTGTGTGCGCGATTTGGTGCATTGTAGTGTGGCCTTGCCTTAGTAAACATGTTTACTAAAGTGTCATGAACAGATTCCGAAGAGTTAATAACCCGCATAAACAGGCTATGTAATAACATTAACAGAGCAACCCAATCAGCTGATAGAATTTACTGATTCATTGTAGTAAGACATATGAAAGCTAACACCGGATTGTTTGCTTGAGTTAATAGCTCAGAGAATCCTATGCACTGTTAATAAAAAGCACCATTGTATTTAGACAATTATAACATATTAACAGTTTGCACACACAGACTGTGTCCATACGGCTCATGCAATTGGACTATGTGCAAAGTGATCTGATCGTTAATTCATTGAAAGAGCATTATAAGCATTAAAAGGAACTTTATCACAAATACTAATTCTCACTGTATTTTGACACAGACACAATAATTTAGTATAACCTTATCATCAGATAAAGGGGTGAACGGGTATCGCCCCACAAGGCACGATGTGTACGAGCAAGCGCTTCACCCGTAATCAGCCTGTGTATGGGCACTTTATCTACTACTTTACTACTTTTTATATGATATTTTACTACTTTTATATGCAATTTTATTATTATGGTATAAGGTTTTATATTATACACTTTGTGCTTATTTAGTAATCAAATGTGTGATATCACTTATGGTGTGTAGATTGTCTGATCCAAGTGGTTTAAAAAGGGGAGGTGTTCCCCACCACAGGAATATTCCATTGGGAGATGGTGGTTGAGTGCCATTGCACTGTTCGTCCCATGTTGTAGTGGAGCCTTTCTTCCTTTTTAAATATATCAGTCAGGATTTGACCCCAGAAGCCGACCAACAGAAGTTAAAGAAGAAGGTTCACCCATGTTATGGTCTATATTGCTAATAAAAACCTTCAAAATGATGTTATTAAATGAATCTATTTAATATACAAAAAACAAATTCATTTCAAAAATGAAATGACTGAAATAAAATGATTTCCACTGATCAGTTCAGATGCCAAAGTCGGATAATCAGGTGAAATAACCATGGCACCACAGAGGAAAAAGATGCTTCGCTCTGCTAAGGCACAAGCACTCCAAAAAAGGACACTCAAGCGCACGTATTTCGGCATGCTCGTGCGCTGCGATTGCACAAAAAATGCTGATCGCAGCGCACATCAGCAACATACAGGGAGATTCAATAAAAGTTCTTATCGTTTAAAATGGTGCTAATTTTGCCCCACAATCAGATCTTATTTAACATTTGAAAGCTAAATCTAAAAGCTAATTTCATCCTCTGTTTCTGACATCATGGAAACAAGCTACATAATATTGACTTATTACATTACAGCATACTTCACAATCATTTAAAGTGACACCGACAAATCAGAGCAGATGATAAACTAAAAAGATGATTTAAAAAGTAAAATCATCCTTCATTTTCATCATTTATACCAGACTAATGAACAGGTTTACCTAATAGTAGATAATTAAGAGATAATTACCATTGATTTGCAAGGTGGCTTTATTCTGACTCAGTCTTTGCCAGGTTTTAGTTTCTTCACTAATTGGAAGTTCAAAAACATATGTCTATTAGTTTACCCATTGTACCTTACCTACGACGCTAACCTAGGTGGCCGTACACATCAATACTCGACAAATTCTGTTGGATCCGAACCACCGCCATTAGCATCGCAGATGGATAATTTACCTTGGTCGATGCAATAAGCCCCGTTGTGGGGGGATCGGTCAGTGCCTTGTATGCGGTTACCAACAGATTTCATCACACACGATCATAATAGCATAATAGCTCCTGAACAGTTGATCAAGAGGAAGGCAAAAAAAACCACATTCGAAGGGGAAATTTCCTTCTTGTCTCCAAATGGCAAATCATTTTAGTAAAGTAAAGTTAAAATAAATGTTATTCTTTACATGTACCAGATGCGTTTCGCACCACCTCATCTACCTCCATACTCCAATGAATCTTCCATTTCCACATCTACAGGAAGAATGTTCCAATTTTTCTGTTCTCGCTTAATATTCACTAATGAATAATATGCGATTAACAGGTGGATAAATATTATTCAGATATTTATACCATCCTAATTCTATCCTAATAGATGTTCAACTCAACTATATAACCCCCCCCATTATTTAATTATTTAACCCCCCCCATTATGTAAATTTATTGAATCATATTTAACTTACACTACAATTCTAGAAAAAGAAAACAGGACAAAGTTCTTCTACAGTTAATCTCACAATTGATGAGTAAGGAACATAAATGTATTTGTATAACGTTACCAATGTATTCCCTCACTAATGTAGTAGTTATTGTGCCAGCCAGTTGAGAGTTACAATGTACAGGAACCGGCACTGTAAGAACATATACCCAGGAACCTTTACTATTCCCCTGGGTTCCCATCTCTGAACACTTTCCCTGTTATGAGAAGTTTCTGTAAACAGAATTCAAATTGCACTGAATATTCTAGATGAGGTTACAGTGCTTTGTAAAGATGGAGGGGGATGTTCACACTAGAAGTGTTCTGTGCATCCTCTGCAGTTTTCTGAATACATAGGAATGCCATATTAACTTCCCCACTTATGCTGCATACATTTCTGTCTGGCAATGTACTCAGTGAAAGTTTATTGGGAAGGAAAAAAAATGTATGCACCTGCCCGTACCTTGAACTCACCAGGGACGCCTCCTAATGAGCAGGGTGAAACACATTTCAGGGTGGCACCGATTTGATGGCAGAATTTTTTTTTTAATGTGCCTGGGGTCCAGATGCCAAGGGGTCCCAAAAATGGCATTAGTAAAAACACACATTTTTGGGAAGTACGCGTCACTTTAAATATCAGGGGAAGCCATGGCTTACATTGCACAAACAGAATGCAGTTTTTACTCCTCCCCTCCCTTCTGACTGGCAATTCATTTGAGAACACAGCTCTAACTCTCCCCCTGCACACATTTCCTTTCTCTTGCTTGTTGATGGTGTTGGGGGGGAACTGTGTTCAGTGTTCATTGCTGTGGAGGAATCCATTACCTATTGTAAGTTTGCATTGAGGGAGCTTTGAAAGTGACTGACCCACAGGCAAAGCAGCCACTATCCAAGTTAGGATGTGGGGAAGGTAATGAAGCTGGAGATGTAGTGGGACTGAGTCTCTGTTAAATGTCAGTGTCAGCCCTGCTGATCCAGAATCAATGTTGGGCATCATTTACCAGTACTTTGGTCATCTAATACCAGTCACTATGGTCATCTAATACAGTCACTGTTGGCATCATTACCAGTCACTGTGGGCATCATTTACCAGTCACTGTGGTCATCTAATACCAGTCACTGTGGGCATCATTTACCAGTTACTGTGGGCATTTTAATACCAGTCACTGTGGTCATTTAATACAGTGACTGTGGTCATCATTTACAAGTCACTGTGGAAATCTAATACCAGTCACTGTGGGCATCATTTTACCAGTCACTGTGGGCATAATGCCAAAATGCATGAGCATGCCGGAAATAGTGCGACATTCAATCAATCTTCAGGAACCGGCTAGCAGGTTTTTTTTTATGATCGCAATTCTGTCCATTTGTGATCGTACGTCGGTCACGAAAAATAACTGAAAAAGCAGTTCCTGAAGAGTTGACTGAATGCGTGGGATCGGTCGGAGGAGAGTTCTAATGTATGGGACACTTACAGTAGGCACACACAGGCCAACTACCACCTGATTTTTTTACTATTTTTCTACTGACAGAATCAACAAGCACTAAATTGATCTTGTTTTATCCTGCTGGCAGGAAATAGCCATTGATCCGTAGATGAAGTCACTATTTGTCGATCAATAATCTCGTACTCAATAAATATTAAAGGGTATCTTTTTCAAAATATACCCAAGATCCCACTGCTCCAAATCTTTTTCAGATTTTAAATCTGAGCTGTAGATTCTGAGAAATAATCCTTTGGAATAACAGCATTATAGGAAAAGACCTGTACTCCAGTAGCAGAAATTAAATATAGACCCATGTCTGGCCTCTTGCCTGCCTTCCAGCACACTTCTTGCAACATTAAAGAGAATCAGCAGAGAGAAAAGAAGGCAGTGGGGAGGAAGCGGGAGATGTGTAAGCAGAGCATGTCCATGGTAAGGCTGGCAGAACTATAAGTGTCGCAGACAATACAAGAAGGCAGTGAGTAAGGGAGTGTGGGGGGAGTTGAGTAGAGGCTCACTAAACATTAATATTTAATGACAAAGCAAGCACATATAAATACGTGGGTACCACCATTTACTTCTCTCAAATTGTAGTTTCAGATAATGTAAAGTTGTTTCAGTGAGTATAGTGACCCTTTTAAGCTAGGTACAACATACTGTCAGATCCTTCCTCCTGACTGACCGTTCCACATGCTTGTATGAGGTTGCATACATTTTTCGGGAGAGAAGAAACGAATGGTCGGCTTTTTCCAAAAACCATGCAATTATTTTAGGCCAAAGGACCAATACACTGAACTGAATTAGTCAATCAAGCCGAAATATGCATGGTGTGTTCCCAGTTTTAGGTTCTTTTCCGCAGATATTCACTTAGCATTATAATTTAAGCAGCACAAGATTTTTAAACAACCAAAGGCATCACCATCCATTAATAAAAACGAATATCATCTTCCACTCTAACTATCTACTGAAACAATTGTGGATCATCTGGTATGAGTAAATGTAAATAGTTAAATAGGAGTGGGATTCAATCCCCATTTTCTAATTATTTAAATGGAAGCTAGATCTGATGTATCCTTATATAACATTATATCTCATTCTGGTATAAAACTTCCTTTCTATTGAGGGCTGAACAGCTATGGTATTAGGGTTTGGCCAGCCAGTATACAGGGAAAATGCCCAAAGAGAACATTTTAATAATTTAGATAACAAGGCAAGAGGACAATAATGAATGATAAATGAATAAACCTTATTAGCCAGGAGGAGCAAGACAAAGAAGATACAGTTGAGTGGGCCATATAATGCTTCCTGGTGGGCCCTGGCCTTATGTTTTCCAGCCCCAGTGACACTGTTAAGGTTCGAATGTAAAAAATAAGATGTACTGTGATACTTTTTCTATAGACTAAAGCCATGTACACGCTGGATAATTGTCGTACGATGCAGCCGATGAAGAGCAGTGCACGATATTCGTACGAAAATATAGCATCAACGATCATCAAAGACCAACGACCGTCAACTATTGTCGGTTTTTCTGATGATCAGCCTGGCAGATTTGTTCTGCCGATTATCGTATATTGTACACGGTCGGCAGATTATCGTTAACGTTCTACGAAAAAATCTATAAAAGCGGCATGCTCTGCTTTCGTAATTGCCGCAGAGACACAAACGTTACGTTATGTGCGAAAGTCTATATCTAACGAACTATTGTGTGACATTGTTGCTGTGTGTACAGATATGTTTTCAATTATGAGAATTAACGTTAATGTCGTTAAACTTTTGTCGGCTTAACAGTTTATTTAGTTGACAAGCTTCAAAGGCTCTAAACCCTCTTCATTAGGTTCAGATTTTAACAAAAGTAAAAAGCCAGTTCCAAAAGATAATAAGATAAGCAAAACAACAGTATTGTTCGAATTTGGAAAACCTCAAATGATTGTTTGCATTCGGTAACCTTTGAATGTATTGTTAATTTTTGGTAACCCTCGAATGTATCGTTCAAATCTGGAAACCCTCGAATGCAATGCTCAAATTTGGTAACCCTCGAATGTATTGTTCACATTGTAACCCTCAAATGTAATGTTTGATTTCCATAACCCTCAAAGTATCATTCGAATTCGGTAACCCTCAAATGTATTGTCCATTTCCATACAACATGATTGCCATAGGATATGACTATTCTTATAAGTGCAAATAAAAATTATACACATTCATCATATACAAGGGAAATGATTATTGGAAATTAGTGATCTGTTGTATTCAGTAGATAAACGGACTTGAAGTTTAGTTCTTGAAGACGTTTCGTAGTCATTCACGACTGTTTTCTAAATTCAGAATGGACTGTACAAGAATCTGTTGGCAATTATGTACCCTGGAAAATCCCAATTAGCATATCACAGCCAAGTGTTGGGACCTCTGAATGCAAGGAGTGAATGTATTGAGACTAGCAAAACTATTAGTTCTTCAAGAACTAATCTTTAAATCCAGTTGATCTAACGTAACTGAATACAACGGATACACCATGACCTGAATGAATGCGAACCTCACAAGCACCTGAATTTATTGTTCTATTTTCGGTAACCTTTAATGTATTGTTCGGATTTGGGAAACCCTCGATGTAATGTTCAATTTCCGTAACCCTTGAATGTATCGTTCGGTAACTCTCGAATGTATGTTCGGTAACCCTCAAATTGGCCAATCCTTTAAAAATAGAAATAATGAATTATAACAGATATTGAGGAGGAAGAGAAGCATAGTAAGAATACAAAAAATACCAGCTTTTCAATTAAAATAGAGAATCTGTATTTTACAGCAAGAAATTGTATTTTACAGTAGGAAAAATTCTTTGAAAATAAATATCTGCAAATGAATGTGTTTTTAGTGAATAAGAAAGTGTTCACTAATAGTATTATTATTATTATATCTTCAGGATTCACATTAGAAAATATTCAGAATTATTATTATTATTATAGTGTTATTAGTTTTCTAACTACACCTACTATTACTATTTTGCATTAGTAAAAACTGTAGCTTTCCAAAACTTAAACACGGTTAATTAATATTAGCATGTCAAATCAATGTTCGGATTGTAGTGAGATGTTCTTTTACTTGTTGGATGTCCTTTGGTGGTGTGAATCTTGCCAGGTGCAGGGAAGTAAGATTCTCTAGTGCGAGTTAAGACATGTCTACCAAGAGTTGAGCAGGTCAGGTGCTAACCTGCCTGATTTAGCAAATGACAATGTTCTGAGGTTATAAAGTAAGATTTCCTTTAGGGATAACTGTTGGAAATATCCAGTTATTAATGTTTTAATTAATTACCGTTAATTACAGTGATATTACCCACAGGAAGACAACACCAGAATTAGAGATGCGCATTACAAAAAAGTCCCTGTGAAAATGGTGATTAAAATTAGTGTGTTTCCCACACTAAATAGGAATGGGAATTCCTACTTCCCAATATTGTTTCTGTGAGGAGCACCAGCCCAGAAAAGTGATTCTGCAGTCTCCTCTTGGCTTCAGCACTATCTTAATATAGGAATAGTCCAGGACTAACCTGGCAAATGAAAACTGTAATGCTCTAGCTCCTCAACAAAATGGGATTGTAAGGTAGAAGATCAATCTGACCTCCCTGCCCCGGGTACTTTCCATTGCTAATTAGTTCATTTAGCATATAGTTATCCTTAAAACCTTTCTCCCAACACATTGTTTAGGCATTCTTTGAATTGTAATGCTGACCATACACTAGACTGACATTAGTATTAGATATCATTAAATATCTATGATTGTAGGGGCATTTTAAAATGATTATTCAACAGCAGTGCCACCTTACATATATCATTAGAGAAGAGTGGTTGTCCCAACTGCCTACGTAACGTTTTTCTGGCAGTTAGAGAAATTAGGCAGCTTAAATCTTCTAATCTCTCTACAAACCTGTGCATTCCTGTGCACTTAAGGATCTTATTCCTAGTATATCTGGTTCCAGGTCATTCTGGAATGTAATATCAAACAATAATTTAAATGCGTCCATATACGGCGGGTAATGTAATGAGGTAACCTAGCAGGACTATTTAGAAATAAAACAATGGGGGTTAAACATCAGAGGATATGTTCTGTACATGTGGAAATAAAACCCCCAGTCGACTTCATTTAGAATAGCGTAGTATAGGCGATATGCGGGTGAAAAGCGAAATGGCAAATGCAGCTGAATGAGTTTTTGCTCAAAAAAGGGCAAAACTATTGCATAAGGTGACCATATTTACAGATGTGCATGCAAACATGAGTGAAGAAAAAAAATATTTTTTTTGCAGAGAAATTAAATATGGAATAATCTGCCCTCTTTCAAAGTTAAAGATGGTCCCCAAATCCTTGTGTTTAGGCACATTAATTAAATGCATTATAACTGGAAGTAGCAATACAGATGATGGTATACTAATATCACTTGAGGAAATAATATAAGTTTAAGAGAGTATAAGGCATTAGAGCTCCCCTTACTTGTATGCAATAAGGACTGAGACTTCGGGTAATTTTCATGTTATACTATGTGCCCTAAGAGGGCACACGATTCACTGTACTAAAGAGTATGTCCACCCTTAAAAGTAGTTTTTAATATGATGTTCCCCCATGTCTGCCAGCCCCAACCGCATATATTTTATTTTCCAAAAGCCCCCCAAACTCTTACTTACCTCCCTCTTCCTCCGCGCCACTGCCGGCCCTCTGCTTGCGAGAATGCAAGCAGAGGGGCGGGACCGGCAGTCGCGTCTGTGATTGGCTGAGCGGCAGCCAATCACGGACGCGGCTGCCGGTCAGGTCGTGCAGCGGAGGAAAGAGGGAGTTAAGTAAGAGTTTGGGGAGCTTTTGGAAATAAAAATTTGCGGTTGGGTCATGGCAAACATGGGGGAACATCATATTAAGGGTTTTAAAGCTAGGGGAGGGATAGTAGAACGGGAGGGAGAGGGAGGGAGAGGGAGGGGGGAGAAGGCTGCATACGTACTGAAAAATATCTGACCGGAGGCAAGGTAGCAGGCAGAGTCCTGCTAGCCTGCTGGTGAGTTTTGGACTTTAGGGTGGGGTTACGGAGAACCCTATGGATGGGATGTGAGTAAGGATTCACTACATACATTGTGGGGCATTACTGGGGGGATTATATAGTTTTGGGGTGGACATGCCCTTTAAACAGTTGATCACACGTATGCAGTTAAAGTATGCGCGGATCAGCTGTTTACAGCTCTGCGGTTGGGATAGGTCTTTAACAGCTGATCGCAGTGCGCGTTGGCGAGGTGTAATCAGGGAGACGGCCACCAATCTTGCAGGGGGCCCAGGGCCCTGATAGTTTCGCTGTTGCAAGTCAGCTGGCATTGTAGAGCATCATATTCAAAAAAAAAAAAAACTTCATTTTCACATTCTCTAATATTGTTATCATATATATAGAGCTAAGAAAAGTTAGTCCCCAGATTTGTCCAGTAAGTAGATTTCTGGATTGTAGTTCTACAAACATTGTGTTTTGGCCATCTGTAAAGCTGCTATAACATTGTGTACCTGGCCCATCTGTAAAGCTGGGAACACACAGTAATGATAAAGCCCCGATACCGTTGGATCGGAGCTTTATCGTTAATGTGTGTACCTTCGTTTTTCCGAACGAGCGCGCAACCGCTGTAAATTTCCCTATAGAGGAGTTTGCGCATGGCTGAGGGAAACACACAGTCCGAGCATTCTGCATGATGTGTATATGATTCGTATAGGGAGAACCCTCGGGACTGTGTGTATGCAGATCTTTGAAAGATGGCAGAACAGATATTGCAGATCCTGTCTGTCATCTTTCACTGATCTGTACTGTGTGTACTGTACTGTGTACCCCAGCTTAGCTCTAAAATCTCCATTATGGTTCCTTTTACATATACATGTGTTTTTGCACAGGCTTCCACTGTTGCTTGTCCATTGAAATGGCTAAATGCATCTATTTTAGGTAAAATTTAAATTGATTTTGTATTTAATTTAGAAACTATAGAACTTGCAAAACCGAAAGCATTCCGCATGGCTGTAATGAAATGTCTGAACCTCCCTGTAAATACTAAAAGGGTGAGCACTGTACGATAAGGTGTCACCTTTTTATATGGACTAAGGGCAGGGTCCCACTATGTGCGTTGGTTTTGTGGCTGTCCATCGAGTGCGTTTAGGACAATGTACTTTTGTACGGTTCCATTCCATTGCAGGTTACAGACATTTTTCAACGAGCATTTGTCACCGTGTGTCCGTGTTTGCATGCGTGTGAAGTTTTTGGAAAAATACAACAGAAAATCAAAAATGAAAAAATAGTTGTCGTGGTTGTCCGCATTTTTTTGTTCGCCTCATAGACTATTAATTAAGTGGCGATTCAGACACCACGGACCAAATTGGCACGCATGCGAATAAAAAATGGACTATATTTTGCCTGGGGGTGTACAAACTATTATAGTAAATATGGTAAGTGGTTTAGAGTGTTGTTAGTTGTTCTAGTTTACTGTACATGTCCCGCTGACTAGATTCTAGTTTCCACTGCTTAGAATAAGGCCCAGAGAGCACAAATAAGGTACAAAAGCTTTTGGTGGTTCAGAGTTTTTAGCATACGTTTTGCAATTTTTGTGGGTGGATAAGGAGGTGATCAGAGAACGAAGAAGTGTCGTCATATATCAACACTCAAAAAAACTGCGAGAATCTCAATCTCGCATGAAAAGAACATACATTAAAGGGTCACTATATAGTAAAAAATGATCAAGAATCAATGAAAGGGGATAAGGAACTCACTCCTAATCTCCGTGCTATAAGTAGACTCAGTGGGTGACTGTAACTGTCCACATGAACAACTCTGCTATATCCTCGCCCTCTATTTCCTCACTACATTCCTCAGTTGATCTCTCAGTGGACAAATACTGGTACTTATGGATGACCTCTACTTGGTGATTTGTCTTCACTAACAAACAACCTCTCTGTAATCTTTTGAAAGTAACCCCTACCCTCCCCCTCAACCCACCCTCTATTCAGAGTCACTATCTTAACATTGCTATTGTCTGCTGCCCAACACTCTACTGTTGCTCTTGACACTCCTTTTCTGAGGTATGTCAGTATACTGAGCCATAGTATCTGCCCGATGCTGGCTATCTCTCTCTCTCTCAGTCTCTCACCCTTGATGTCCAACCTTGATCTGACTTGCGTCTTAACTCCATAACCTGTCTGACTAATGCTATGATTCCCTTGACCCCTTGCAACCCACGCAAGCGCCGTCTCTCCTACCCATTGCTCAGTCCCACCAACCCGGTTTTATACAACGTACTGATGAGGAATGCATAAACTGCAGGCCTGCACTGTATCATATTATCTGCAAGCATGTACAATAACACATAAACTGCAGGCCTGCACTGTATC
>JAACNH010005060.1:0-21651 GCA_019447015.1 Hymenochirus boettgeri | reverse complement strand
GATTCCTTACCAATGCTTTGTAAAGAGGGAGAATTACATGTTCCTCCCTTGAATCCATACCTCGCTTTATACAAGACCAATACCATGCTGGCTCTGGCTGTTGCCGCCTGGCACGCCTTGCTACCTTTAAGTTTGTTATCCACCAAAACTCCAAGACCTTTTCAACAGGGATTTACTTACACAGAGCCATTTATAGTATAAGTAGCACAAGTATTTTTAAGTCCAAAATGCATCACCTTACATTTATCAACATGAATTTCATCTGCCATTAGCAGCCCAATGTGATAATCTATCTAGATCCCCTTGCAACGATTGCACATCCTCTGAAGTTTTTATGGTCGACAAAGTTTTGTGTCGTCGGCAAACACAGAAAACTTGCTGACAATACCCACTTCCAAATCATTAATAAATAGATTAAATAGAAGCGGCCCCAACAACAGAACCCTGTGGCACCCCACTAGCACTTTAGTCATAATGATGAAGCCCCATTAACAACTACTCTCTGCATCCTATTCCTTTAACCAATTTCTATCCATGTACAAATGTGACTCCCCAGACCAACAGACCTTAGCTTATTCATTAGTCGCCTATGGGGGACTGTATCAAAAGCCTTTGCAAAATCCAAGTAAACTACATCTACTGCTATACTAGAGTCTAAATTTCTACTTCCTCATAAAAACCAAGCAAGTTAGTTTGACAAGTCTATTCCTCCTAAATCCATGCTGGTTACTACTTATAATGTCAGTCCTTGAAACATACTCTAGAACATGTTCCCTATTATAAACTTTCCAGGATCTCCCACCACTGAAGTTAAACTTACAGGCCTGTAATTACCCGGCGTGAAAGACTACCTTTTGAAATTGGAATAACATCAGCCTTTCTCCAATCCAGAGGCACACCACCGGACATGAGGGAATCAGCAAAAAATAAGAAACAATGGTAGATAAAACTGAACTTAGCTCCTTAAGTACCCGAGGTGTATTTATCCGGTCCAGGAGATTATTAATAAAACCTTATTAGTTCTTTCTGGACCATATCCTCGGTTAACCAAAGTGAACTTGAATTTGTATACCTTTATTGCTACTAACTCTATGAATCTGACTTGGATCTTCTATAGTGTATACAGAGGAAAAAAAAATATCAAGACATTTGCTTTACGCATCCTCCATAACTAAACTTATCCCCCTAATTAATGGTGCCACATTCTCAGTCCTCATCTTCTTACTATTATAACTTAAAAAATGTTTAGGCTTAGTGATGCTTTCTTCAGCTATCCTAACTTTCTATTAATTTTTAGCTAGTTGATTGCTTTCTTACACCCTTGTTACAGTTTTTATACTCCCTAAGGGCTAGGCCACACTAGCGCGTTGCGCACGCGTTTCGCGCTCGCGATGCGCACGCGATTTTTGCTAAAATGGAAATCGCGGGAACGAAAAATTCCCGCGATTTCCGATGCACATGCGATTGCGCGTCCGTTCGCGTTTTGGTAACGCATGCGTCCACCATTTGGTGCGTTAACGCAGCGTTTCCATAACGCGAAATGGCACAAAACGCATGCGCCAAACGCGAACGCAAAGAGCGAACGCACAAGAAAAGCGCACACAACGCGTGCGATAACGCTCGCGATTTTGTGTGCGAGTCCGTGCGTTGTAATGTGGCCTCAGCCTAAAGGCCCTTTCCGTTCCCTCGTCCTAAAGGTTTTAAATGCCTTTTTCTTCCTTACCATTTGCCTCTTTACATCAGAATTCAGCCACATGGGCGGGATTTATTTTTTTACATTTATTCCCAAGGGTATAAATTTAGATGTGAACTGGCTTAAAATCCCCTTGAACACAGTCCACTTCTGTTCAGTACCTTACCTGATAATACATTATCCCAGTTGACATTCTGAAGAGCTGCTTTTAACCTGGGAAAATTTGCTTTCCTGAAATTAAAATGTCTTTGTTAACCCGGCACTTTTCCTTTCGATAACAAAGTCCAAAGGACACTATTCATGGTCACTATTCCCTAAGCCTCCAGTTACCTTTATATCTATAATGCGCTCCACAATGTTAGATATTACCAGATCCAACAGAGCTCATTTTCTAGTAGGAACCTCAAACCACCTGTGAGAGAAAATTATCCTGCAGCAAATTCAGGAACTCATCGCTTTTTCTGTGAGGCAGTTCCACCACACCAATCAATGTCAGGGTAATTGAAAGTCCCCCATAATGAGCACACTCCCCAAACTTGCAGCCCTGCCAACTGCATATGAAGTTGACTCACCTCCTCTCGCTAGCATTTGGCGGCTTATAGCAGACACCAACAATGACATTACCCCCTTTCCTGTTGCCTAATCCACCCATATTGCCTCCTCGTACATTGGGCAGGGCCACACTGCAACGCATCTGAATCGCACACACAATCGCACACCATATAATGTGCATTTGCGCTTGAGATTGTCCATTTCATTATGGAAATACATGCGATTGCCCAAAAATGGCTGCATTACCAATTGCTGACGCATGTGAGAATTGCAAACACACCCGAAATCGCAAGATTTTGGTGCGTTGCTGCTTTTTATACAATTGGAAAATCGCAATCACCTGAAAAACGTGCTTGTGTGGAAAAGCCCTTAGAAGTGTAATGCAAGCTGCATTGATTCAGTTAGCCATACACCATGTATTAAATGCAATGAAAGGGAGGACGCACGTTCGCAATAATGCGTGATCGTGTCGTTCCTGCATGGGTGTTGTGCTTCCACAATTGGACCCTAGCAGAGCGCAGGCAATACAGACCAAATATGGTGACAGCATACACTCCAATAGCACACGACATGCATCACACGTAGTGGGGCCGGTCCCATAGGCTATTACATGCGCACTCCCACTAGCACAATCATATCACAAACCACAATCCAAAACATGCTAGTGGAAGCTAGCCCTGTGTTTGAGTCTTAAAGGGAAAGGTGGCAACCCCAGTAGAATTGAACTGACCACTTTACAGGACACTTATAACATTATAACAATAAAACAGCTCAGAGATGCAGGTGCAGCATTAACATGAACATGGCTTAGCACAACTCTGTGCAATGCATTTACAGGGGGATGTTGGAGCCTGGAAGTAGTGTAAAGGCAAAGGCCACTTTGCCTTTAAGACCCAAACACATATCAAATATACATGTTGCAGTGCTAAGTACCATTGCATTATACAAACTGTATCAGCCTGCATCATGCTTCTAAAGAAAATATTAACAACCATTTGTGGTGTATATATATCAGGCCTATGTAATAAAAGTTCTTATGCTAACATCTGATTGGTTGGGGCAAATTTCCACCATTTTTAACTATAAGAACTTTTAATACATAGGCCTGTATATGTGTTTGGGTCTTAAAGGCAAAGGTGGGAGCCCTAGTTGGAAGATTTTGTTTATGCAAAACTTCTCACAGGCAGCCCACCTGCTGCATTAATTTTATAGAAACAGTTTATGTTCCCTCTAACAGTACCCTGTTAATTGGCATTCTCTCCAATAATTCTTATTAATTTGTACATTTATATAAATAACAATGGTGCAGACCTGCCAGTGGCATACCCTCCAACATTTCCCTTTAATACAGTGCTTTAGGTGGAGGATAATGTAATGACCCTGATCTTAGCACAGCTCTGTGCAATGCATTCTCTGTGTAATGCATTTCTAAGCTTAGCTCTGTAATACAGTTTGTTGTTATACAGACAGCTGAATCAAAAAACACACTCTTCCTACCCTCCAACATTCCGTTAATAAGGTACACTCATGAGAAATGCATTGCGCAGAGCTGTGCTAAGATCAGTTTCACTTCACTAGTTCTGCAACGTGTCGTTTCTATAAAAACACACTCTTCCTACCCTCCAACATTCCCTTTAATAAGGGACACTGATGAGAAATGCATTGCACAGAGCTGTGCTAAGATCAGGTTCACTTCACTATCTTCCCCTACAGTTCAGCACCATATAGTTTCTATAAAAACACACTCTTCCTACCCTCCAACATTCCCTTTAATAAGGTTCACGATGAGAAATGCATTACACATAGCTGGTGCTAAGATCAGTTTCACTTACTATCCTCCCCCTACAGTTCTGCACCATGTGGTTTCTATAAGAACACACTCTTCCTACACCTCCAACATTCCCCTTTAAGAAGCTACACTTTCCACTAATATTGCTGCAGCTGACAGGGAGAGCTAGAGACCTTCACACTACGGGCCATGTTATTAAGGTGTGGTATCGCAATCGTTTATTGCAATACATGCATGCTACATGTTTCTTACCCACTTGTCCTTCCTCAAGTGCTTGAGTGGGTCTAAAACATGTAGCACGCATGTTTTGCAATAAACTTGCAATGTTGACAGCTACAGACCTGTGTCTTTGTATGTTTCACCTCTAATTTATTGTTTATTATCGGATTTGGTGGAAGTGAAAGCCGTAGATGAGACATACATTATTTCAGACCGGACACACTAGATACCCAGACCTATAACATCACACTACAACACTGCTACTAGGAAAGGGTTAACCAGCTGTACCACCAATTTGAATATTGATGATGTAATATATTCCTACATCATAGGGGTTAAGAGGTGGGAGTGGAAATCACACAGGTGCTGAAAATGTAATCAAGGTAAAAGTACTGGAGGCAAGGGAAAATGTCAGCTCCAGAGTTGGGGAACAAACAGAACCTAAAATGAGCTCATAGAGGTTAAGAAAGGGTCCCTGAGTGGAATCTTCCATGCTCAGATGGATGTTGAGGGAAGTACTTTCTAACTTTTTTTGGGTTTAGTTCTCCTTTAAGACACTTTGGGGATCATTCATAGAAAGTCATTATCGCTAGTTAATAGAGATGGACTAGAACTAGAACCTCGAATTCGAGCCAAACTTATCAAGTTCGAACGGACTTGGACTTCTCGAACTATCCGGACCTGGATTTCTCGGACTTTTGAACTTTCGATATTTATCGAATTCGAAAATCGAACGATCTTCGAATCGTTTATGGGACAACTTCGAATGTTCGAATCGTTTATGGGATTATCATGAATGTTCAAACGTTTATGGGATAATTATCAAATGTCGAATTGTTTATGGATAACCATCGATGTTCGAATCGTTTATGGGATATCATCGAATGTTCGAATCGTTATGGGAAATCATCGAAGTTCGAATCGTTTATGGGATAATTATCGATGTTCGCGATTCTAACATTCAATGACTATCCCATTAACGATTCGAACATTCGATAATTATCCCATAAACGATTCGAACATTCGATGATTATCCCATAAACGATTCGAACATTCGATGATTATCCCATAAACGATTCGAACATTCGATGATTATCCCATAAACGATTCGAACATTCGATGATAATCCCATAAACGATTCGAACATTCGATGGTTATTCCATAAACAATTCGAACATTTGATAATTATCCCATAAACGGTTTGAACATTCGATGATAATCCCATAAACGATTCGAACATTTGAAAGTTTTCCCATAAACGATTCGAAGATCGTTCGATTTTCGAACTCGATAAATATCGAAAGTTCAAAAGTCCGAGAAATCCAGGTCCGGGATAGTTCGAGAAGTCCAAGTTGATAAGTTTGGCTCGAATTCGAGGTTCTAGTTCTAGTCCATCTCTATTAACTAGCGATAATGACTTTCTATGAATGATCCCCAAAGTGTCTTAAAGGAGAACTAAACCCAAAAAAAGTTAGAAAGTACTTCCCTCAACATCCATCTGAGCATGGAAGATTCCACTCAGGGACCCTTTCTTAACCTCTATGAGCTCATTTTAGGTTCTGTTTGTTCCCCGAATCTGGAGCTGACATTTTCCCTTGCCTGACAGTACTTTTACCTTGATTACATTTTCAGCACCTGTGTGATTTCCACTCCCACCTCTTAACCCCTATGATGTAGGAATATATTACATCATCAATATTCAAATTGGTGGTACAGCTGGTTAACCCTTTCCTAGTAGCAGTGTTGTAGTGTGATGTATATAGGTCTGGGTATCTAGTGTGTCCGGATCTGAAATAATGTATGTCTCATCTACGGCTTTCACTCCACCAAATCCGATATATAAACAATAAATTAGAGGTGAAACATACAAAGACACAGGTCTGTAGCTGTCAACATTGCAAGTTTATTGCAAAACATGCGTGCTACATGTTTTAGACCCACTCAAGCACTTGAGGAAGGACAAGTGGGTAAGAAACATGTAGCATGCATGTATTGCAATAAACGATTGCGATACCACACCTTAATAAACATGGCCCGTAGTGTGAAGGTCTCTAGCTCTCCCTGTCAGCTGCAGCAATATTAGTGGAAAGTGTAGCTTCTTAAAGGGGAATGTTGGAGTGTAGGAAGAGTGTGTTCTTATAGAAACCACATGGTGCAGAACTGTAGGGGGAGGATAGTGAAGTGAAACTGATCTTAGCACCAGCTATGTGTAATGCATTTCTCATCAGTGAACCTTATTAAAGGGAATGTTGGAGGGTAGGAAGAGTGTGTTTTTATAGAAACTATATGGTGCTGAACTGTAGGGGAAGATAGTGAAGTGAACCTGATCTTAGCACAGCTCTGTGCAATGCATTTCTCATCAGTGTACCTTATTAAAGGGAATGTTGGAGGGTAGGAAGAGTGTGTTTTTATAGAAACGACACGTTGCAGAACTAGTGAAGTGAAACTGATCTTAGCACAGCTCTGCGCAATGCATTTCTCATGAGTGTACCTTATTAAACGGAATGTTGGAGGGTAGGAAGAGTGTGTTTTTGATTCAGCTGTCTGTATAAAAACAACAAACTGTATTACAGAGCTAAGCTTAGAAATGCATTACACAGAGAAATGCATTGCACAGAGCTGTGCTAAGATCAGGGTCATTACATTATCCTCCACCTAAAGCACTGTATTAAAGGGAAATGTTGGAGGGTATGCCACTTGCAGGTCTGCACCATGTTATTTATATAAATGTACAAATTAATAAGAATTATTGGAGAGAATGCCAATTAACAGGGTACTGTTAGAGGGAACATAAACATGTTCTATAAAATTAATGCAGCAGGTGGGCTGCCTGTGAGAAGTTTTGCATAAACAAAATCTTCCAACTAGGGCTCCCACCTTTGCCTTTAAGACCCAAACACATATACAGGCCTATGTATTAAAAGTTCTTATAGTTAAAAATGGTGGAAAATTTGCCCCAACCAATCAGATGTTAGCATAAGAACTTTTATTACATAGGCCTGATAATATATACACAACAAATGGTTGTTAATATTTTCTTTAGAAGCATGATGCAGGCTGATACAGTTTGTAGTTAATGCAATGGTACTTAGCACTGCAACATGTATATTTGATATGTGTTTGGGTCTTAAAGGCAAAGGTGGCATTTGCCTTTACACTACTTCCAGGCTCCAACATTCCCCTGTAAAATGCATTGCACAGAGCTGTGCTAAGACCATGTTCATGTTAATATGCTGCACCTGCATCTCTGAGCTGTTTTATTGTTATAAGTGTCCCTTGTAAAGTGGTCAGTTCAATTCTACTGGGGTTGCCACCTTTCCCTTTAAGACTCAAACACAGGGCTAGCTTCCACTAGCATGTTTTGGATTGTGGTTTGTGATATGATTGTGCTAGTGGGAGTGCGGGCATGTAATAGCCTATGGGACCGGCCCCACTACGTGTGATGCATGTCTGTGTGCTATTGGAGTGTATGCTGTCACCATATTTGGTCTGTATTGCCTGCGCTCTGCTAGGGTCCAATTGTGGAAGCACAACACCCATGCACGGAAGCGATCACGCATTATTGCGAACGTGCGTCCTCCCTTTCATTGCATTTAATACATGGTGTATGGCTAAACTGAATCAATGCAGCTTGCATTACACTTCTAAGGGCTTTTCCACACAAGCACGTTTTTCAGGTGATTGCGATTTTCCAATTGTATAAAAAAGCAGCAACGCACCAAAATCTTGCGATTTCGGGTGTGTTGCAATTCTCACATGCGTCAGCAATTTGGTAATGCAGCCATTTTTTGGGCAATCGCATGTATTTCCATAATGAAAATGGACAAATCTCAAGCGCAAATGCATATTAATGGTGTGCGATTGTGTGTGCGATTCAGATGCGTTGCAGTGTGGCCCTGCCCAATGTACAGAGGAGGCAATATGGGTGGAATTAGGCAACAGGAAAGGGGGTAATGTCATTGTTGGTGTCTGCTATAAGCTGCCAAATGCTAGCAGAGAGGAGGTGAGTCAACTTCATATGCAGTTGGCAAGGGCTGCAAGTTTGGGGAGTGTGCTCATTATGGGGGACTTCAATTACCCTGACATTGATTGGTGTGGTGGAACTGCCATCACAGAAAAAAGCGATGAGTTCCTGAATTTGCTGCAGGATAATTTTCTCTCACAGGTGGTTGAGGTTCCTACTAGAAAAGGAGCTCTGTTGGATCTGGTAATATCTAACATTGTGGAGCGCATTATAGATATAAAGGTAACTGGAGGCTTAGGGAATAGTGACCATGAAATAGTGGCATTTGGACTTTGTTATCGAAAGGAAAAGTGCGCTGGGTTAACAAAGACTTTTAATTTCGGGAAGGCAAATTTTCCCAGGTTAAAAGCAGCTCTTCAGAATGTCAACTGGGATAATGTATTATCAGGTAAAGGTACTGAACAGAAGTGGACTGTGTTCAAGGGGATTTTAAGCCAGTTCACATCTAAATTTATACCCTTGGGAAATAAATGTAAAAAAAATAAATCCGCGCCTATGTGGCTGAATTCTGATGTAAAGAGGCAAATGGTAAGGAAGAAAAAGGCATTTAAAACCTTTAAGGCCGAGGGAACGGAAAGGGCCTTTAGGGAGTATAAAAACTGTAACAAGGAGTGTAAGAAAGCAATCAAACTAGCTAAAATTAATAATGAAGTTAGGATAGCTGAAGAAAGCATCACTAAGCCTAAACATTTTTTTAAGTATATTAATAGTAAGAAGATGAGGACTGAGAATGTGGCACCATTAATTAATGGGGATAAGTTAGTTATGGAGGATGGCGATAAAGCAAATGTCTTGAATATTTTTTTTTCCTCTGTATACACTATAGAAGATCCAAGTACAGATATCATAGAGTATAGTAGCAATAAAGGTATACAAGATTCAAGTTCACTTTGGTTAACCGAGGATATGGTACAGAAAGAACTAAATAAGGTTAATATTAATAAATCTCCTGGACCGGATAAAATACATCCTCGGGTACTTAAGGAGCTAAGTTCAGTTTTATCTAGGCCATTGTTTCTTATTTTTGTTGATTCCCTCATGTCCGGTGGTGTGCCTCTGGATTGGAGAAAGGCTGATGTTATTCCAATATTCAAAAAGGGTAGTCGTTCACAGCCGGGTAATTACAGGCCTGTAAGTTTAACTTCAGTGGTGGGGAAGATCCTGGAAAGTTTAATAAGGGAACATGTTCTAGAGTATGTTTCAAGGACTGACATTATAAGTAGCAACCAGCATGGATTTAGGAGGAATAGATCTTGTCAAACTAACTTGCTTGGCTTTTATGAGGAAGTAGAAATTTAGACTCTAGTATAGCAGTAGATGTAGTTTACTTGGATTTTGCAAAGGCTTTTGATACAGTCCCCCATAGGCGACTAATGAATAAGCTAAGGTCTGTTGGTCTGGGGAGTCACATTTGTACATGGATAGAAAATTGGTTAAGGAATAGGATGCAGAGAGTAGTTGTTAATGGGGCTTCATCATTATGGACTAAAGTGCTAAGTGGGGTGCCACAGGGTTCTGTGTTGGGGCCGCTTCTATTTAATCTATTTATTAATGATTTGGAAGTGGGTATTGTCAGCAAGGTTTCTGTGTTTGCCGACGACACAAAACTTTGTCGACCATTAAAAACTTCAGAGGATGTGCAATCGTTGCAAGGGGATCTAGATAGATTATCACATTGGGCTGCTAAGTGGCAGATGAAATTCAATGTTGATAAATGTAAGGTGATGCATTTTGGACTTAAAAATACTTGTGCTACTTATACTATAAATGGCTCTGTGTTAAGTGAATCCCTGTTGGAAAGGGATCTTGGAGTTTTGGTGGATAACAAACTTAAAGGTAGCAAGCAGTGCCAGGCGGCAACAGCCAGAGCCAGCATGGTATTGTCTTGTATAAAGCGAGGTATGGATTCAAGGGAGGAACATGTAATTCTCCCTCTTTACAAAGCATTGGTAAGGCCTCATTTGGAATATGCAGTGCAATTTTGGAATCCTGTGTACAAAAAGGACATCTTTGAAATGGAAAGGGTTCAGAGAAGGGCAACTAAATTAATAAGGGGATTGGGGGAGCTTGAATATGAAGAGAGACTGGAAAAGTTACAATTATGTACGCTGGAGAAAAGGCGCTTGCGTGGGGATATGATTACTGTGTATAAATACATTAACGGGCCATACAATAAACTATCTGGGGCATTGTTCACCAATAGAACATGTCAAAGGACACGAGGACATCCCTTAAGACTTGAAGAAAAAAGGTTTAGGCTTCAAGCTCGGAAAGGGTTTTTCACTGTGAGAACGGTAAAGCTATGGAACTGTCTTCCAGTGGACGTTGTTATGGCAGGTTCATTGGTCAGTTTAAAAAAAAGCTGGATGAGTTTCTACAAACAAGGAATGTTACAAGTTACTGGTATTGATACATAAAGTGGAGTTGATCCAGGGAAATTTCCGATTGCCACTTGGAGTCAGGAAGGAATTTTTTCCCCCTTCATAAATTTGGTGGGGGGGTTTTGCCTTCCTCTGGATCAACAGTTAGGCAGGAAATGAGGATATTGCTAGATGGGTTGGACTGGATGGACGTATGTCTTTATTCAACCTCAAATACTATACAATACTATACAACATTTCAGCAATACACACACTAATATAAATGAGTGCAGAAATAAACACATACAAAGATGCTCCCAATTATAAAGAGTTATCAAGTTGCTTCCTAAATACATATGAAAAGGGTTAACACTTTCCCCCTCTCTGTTTGAGCAGGAAAATCTGCTAATAATATTCACTGCTATCTCTGATGATTGGCTGGGTGACACTGGCAGGTGGGGACTCTGAGTTCAACTGTTACATGGAGCTCAGCATAAAGGGAGTGGGAAACAAACACAAGGTACCTAGTTAGCATGTGCAGAAGGAATTTTGGTACCTGGACCACCAGGAAGAGGCAACACTAGGAGCCAGCCGTGACATCATAGATTGCCAGTACTCAGAAATGTTCTATAAATGATTTCTACACTAAGAGGCTGAATTCAGAGGTGAGAGCCAAATGGTTTTACTAAGTGACAGTTATAGAGTCTGTAGAGCTGACTTTTTATTTTGGATTTAGTTCTCCTTTAAGGTCAAAAATGCAATGTTGGACTAGAAAGAAATACATTTAATAAAAGAGCATCTCTACAATCTTAATTAAACTTTACACACAGCTTCAGCCCCCCCAACCCACTTTACTTACACTTACCTTTTACTTACACAAACCATATACCTGCTGTTGACCCAATCCCTCAACAGCAGGTATATGCCTTTCTCTGCTGTATATTTTACATTCTGCACAGCAGCAGAGGAGGCAGCCTCGATAATGGCCATCAACTATTGGCTGTGATGTTAGCGGCTTTGACTGAAAGCCAACACAGAAACTGCAGAGGAGAGGGGAGAGGTGCGGTTGGGGCTCAGGTTTTGTAATTAAGTTTAAAATCAAATTAACCAATCAGTAGGCATGAAACATCTTAAAAGTCCAGTAAACAATATAGTGTGGGTGCTCTGGGTTTAGAAATAAACTTAATTGGATTAAAAAGGAGGTGCTAGGCGGACCAAGAACACCCACTATTCTCCCAATTATGGGAGGTTGCTATGGGGCCCAGAGCCAAAGGGGCCCCCGTCCAGGTCCCCTGCAGGCATGTCCACCCTCCTAAGAAAAATGTTACCTCATGAAGTTCAGCCCCACAAAACCCATTTTCGTTTTACTTAAACCTTTCAAAGATTCCTCCAGGTTTTAGTAAAATGAAAACAGAGTTTGTGGGGCTGAACTCGTGAGGTAAAATTTTTCTTAGTAGGGTTGACATGCCCTTTAAATAAAAGCACCAAAGCATCTAAAATAACCTAGACATCGCTAGGTCTATTTCTCCAAATGCTGAATGTAAACTTACCAGGTTAAGGCTGTTAAGTTTACATTCGTAATGTGGGGAAATAGACCTAGAGAGGTCTAGGTAATGGGGCGGTACAAGTGCAAGCGCTGATTTTTGCTACATAAAAATGTGTGAATGGAGCAGCAGCAGGAGGAAGGGGGAGGGAGGAGGGGAACTCCACTGCACATGCCAGAAACCTCTAGGAGGAACAGATAGAGGCGGAAACGGATTAAACAAGGGAAAGGCTCTTACGCTTCAGTTTCCTGGATTGTATTGCAGTCATGCAGGAGAACCACATGTAGCAGAAGATAAAGTTATGTTACATTGAACACTACACAGTCTTAAATGTCTGGTTTCAGTATTACTCCCAATTATGTGCTGTTTGTTAAACATGTGACAGCTTTAGCCAATAAAAAAATAAAAAAAAACATTCTATATGCACGATAGGAAGTAATGTCTCTGTATCATAGAAGACATAAGGGAGAAATTGTCTCTGCCAATTTCTCTTGGAATGCTGGGAGTTAGAAATCATTCCTCATTTCTTGGGTTATTTGGACAATGCTATTTACATAGCATGAGGCTGTGAAGTACCATCTGTTTTAATAAGGTTCTATTTCGTTGTATGCATTTTGCTTCTTTAAAGGAGAGCTATAGTGTGTATAAAGTTTTTCCAAAAATAGTTAAAATTAAAAATTCTGGGGCAGAGAGGTAAGATTGGGAATACATAAATATGGAGGTAGGATTGGTAATTGCTACCTCCCAATATAATTTAAAACAGGAACAGCAGCAGCATGATGAAACCTTCTTCTGCCAGGTTTCCTGGGTGCTTCAGTGCTATCTTTACAACAGGAAAGCCCAGGGCACTAACCTGGCAGACGACAACTGTATGAGCTGTAGCTCCTGTACAAAACAATATTAGGAGGCAAGTTTATCTCTCTATGTTTAGCTTCCACATGTTAACTACTTTATATCTGTTTGGTTTCAAGATCCCTTTTTAATATGTGTAGATTTTGTTTTATTATTCCTTTAATTTGCTCAAATTCTATACTATATTGTGTTACAAAATAGATATTATATTGTTCATCTCTCTGTTCTAAATTTCCTATTGTTCAGAAAAAGCAGATTATGTCTATTTTTCTTTTCGATCTCCACGTAGGCTGACCTTGGCCTAAATGAATTAAAATTGTATTTACATTTTTTTTTATCCTAATGTGAAAGCTTTTCTCCACAGAACACCTGTACATTGTAAGATTCTTCTCTAGCTCGTTCCATTTAGTACATGTGAGTAAATCTGTAACTAAGAAGGCTTCCATGTTGCTGCCAGTACAACTTACAGCCCATGTAGGCTATAAAGAGCCTTGTGAACATGTGCTATGGCTATGACCCCTGACCCCAAAGAGTTTCAAGCTTCTGTTCCTAGCAATGTTTCTAAAAGTTCCTGTGTTGTTCGTTGTTTCCATCACATTTCTAGACAAATATAAAAATTATATATATATAAATATATATATATATATATATATATATATATATATATCAGTTGTGGGAAAGAAACATGATACCGAGGGCTCTGTATTAGAAATCAATCATTATTTATTATTGATCAATTCTTTGCTCTTGCAAGTGGCCCAAACCCTATGAGTTCTCAAAATGACTGGCAAAGAAACAATTTCTCACCCATATTGTTATACCTCTCTGGCCACATGCACATTAGCCTTGGAAGTTGTGCAATACAAATCAAAGATTTGACACCCCTTCTTACTCCCTTTCAGTTCCCAACCTATGTCTCTGGGTCAGGATAACCTTATTTCTGAGGCTCAGTTTCATTTAACCAAAAGATTCATGTTTAACCATCCCTAACACTTCACAACCTTCCTTTTCCCACAAGGCCAAAGCTAAGACAACACAGAATTACAAAGATATTTAACCCATCAAGCAGGGTGTATTGTTACAGTTCTACTACTATGTAATAGACTGTGTCATTCGGTTATCGGGATATATTGTCAATATGCTAATGAAAATGTACATTGATCAACCTGTAATAAACTGTTAGAAGAGATTACCATACATTTATATGATTATGCAATAATAAACAGTCATATCTATTATATATTGAATTATATGCGATAATGAATTTTCCTTCATATGTACACACTTTATATAACAGCTCTGTTTTTTATTTACCAACCAACATCAGAGTTATTTGTGTGCTGGTGGTGCCAGGGGGGGGTCACCACTCTGTGAGCAAACTTGTACATACCAGTCACTTTACCCAATTGCAACATTTTACCTTCCAAAATACATAAACATTGATCTAAACCCCCCAGAAGACCAATGATATCATGTTAAGACTCACCGACTAGTAGAGAAGAATGAAACTGGTGCTAATTAACCTGAAACCCTGGAAATCCGATTCAAACCCAAATGAAACTTCATTTTTCAAATTTTTGACCAAGATTTTCTCCTTTAGACCAATATTTTCTAATTTTCTACCACAGTTCACATTGTAGACTGTTCCTAATCGTAAACTGGGATTTATCTTTACTGACTAGTAATTTAGAAATTTATATACTGTAGATAATTTTTTTACAACCATTTGTGACCCAAACAAAGACCTTCACAAGGTGGTAAAGGTGGCAACCCTAGTTAAAAGATATGACATTTTCTTCTACTTCCTACCTTCCTACCGTCCTACATTCACCTTTATATAGGTACAATACTGAGAAATGCATTGCACAGAGCAGTTCTAAGATCAGTGTCATTACATCTGAGTTGCCAGATCATTTGGTCTAGTAGATACACACTTAATATCAGCATGACATAATTTTGTATAAATGTGAATTAGCAGGGCTGCACTGACATCAGCATCATGACATCATAATTTTCTACAGATTTTAACTTTGACCCAAAGAGGAATTGCACTTGGTGCGACTTCCTATGCTATATCTTTTAATAATGTTCAATTATATCTATGTGCATTTTTTTAGTGATGTCACTATGATATCAGCATGACATCATCATTTTGAAAAGAATTGAATTTTGACCTTAAAAAGCATTGCACTTGGGGTGCTTTCTTATTCTATATATTTAAATAGTGTTCAAATGTGTCTGGATACATTTTTCAGTGATGTCACTATGACATTAGTTTGTACATATTTTGATTTTGACAAAAAAAGAATTGCACTTGGTACGACTTCTTATTCTGTATCTTTTAATAGTGTTCAAATGTCTCTATGTGCATTTTTTGGTGATGTCACTATGACATCAGCATGACATCATAATTTTGTACAAATGTGAAATTTAACACAACAAAAATTATACTTGGTTCGGCTTCTTATTCTATATCTTTTTATAGTGTTCAAATGTGTGTCTGGGCATTTATTAGTGATGTCACTATGACATCAACATGACATCATCATTTTGTACAGATTTTATTTTTGAACCATAAAAGATTAGCACTTGGTGCAACTTCCTATTCTATACCTTTTAATAGTGTTTAAATGTTTCTGGGTGCATTTTTAGTGATGTCACTATGTTATCAGCACGATATAATTTTGTAAAGATTAAAATTTTGACTCAAAAAAGCATTGCACTTGGTGTGACTTCTTATTCTATGCGGCATATTTATAAACGATCACAATGTCGCTATCCCAGGACATCGCAATGACAAATAGCGCTATTTTCACCTTGTTTATAAAAACGCTCGTTTTCGCTTTCACCTTTGCGGAAAAGTATCGCTGTGGCGAAGTGTGGCGAGAGTTTTCGCCTTATTCATTGCGTTAAGTGTGGTATAACTGCGAAAAGAGAGATTGTTCTCTAGTGTAATTTCAGAGCTATTTTTGTTCTTTTTTTTAATTTAAAGCCATTTATAAATAGGTGAAAATTCGCCTTTTTTGCCCCTTTTCTCCCTTTTGTTGTTTTTTTCCTCCCAGTTTTACCAGAATTTTCGCCAAACATCATTACTTACTGGAATGTTCCATTAACATGACTATTTCTTATACAGCACTATGGGATGTTCCCATATTAATGGAACTGGTTTGATAATTAAGCAATACTAAATAATGTGTCCTATTAATGAAATAGAGAAAAATCGCCTTTTAAGTTTTACACTATTTATCATATCCTATTAATAAAATAGAGAAAATTCACCTGGGTGAGTTTTACACTATTTATCATATCCTATTAATAAAATAGAGAAAATTCACCTGGGTGAGTTTTACACTATTTATCATATCCTATCAATAAAATAGAGAAAATTCGCCTGGGTGAGTTTTACACTATTTATCATATCCTATTAATAAAATAGAGAAAATTCGCCTGGGTGAGTTTTACACTATTTATCATATCCTATCAATAAAATAGAGAAAATTCGTCTGGGTGAGTTTTACACTATTATATATCTATCAATAAAATAAGAAAATTCGCCTGGGTGAGTTTTACACTATTATTATAATCACTATATAAAATAGAGAAAATTCACCTGGGTGAGTTTTACACTATTTACCATATCCTTAATAAAATAGAGAAAATTCGCCTGGGTGAGTTTTACAACTATTTACATATCCTATCAATAAAAAAGAGAAAATTCACCTGGGTGAGTTTTACACTATTTATCATATCCTATTAATAAAATAGAGAAAATTCGCCTGGGTGAGTTTTACACTATTTACCATATCCTATTAATAAAATAGAGAAAATTCACCTGGGTGAGTTTTACACTATTTACCTAGTCCTATTAATAAACATGGGAAAATTGGCCTTTTGAGTTTTACACTATTTATTCTATCTTTGGCTGAAAAAAACACCATGTGCTGAAGTAGGTAGGTAGGCCCCAGCACAAAATTAGGTAGGTAGGTCCCAGCCCCCAAGTAGGTAGGTAGGCCCCAGTACACAAGTAGGTAGGTAGGCCCTAGCACACAAGTAGGTACGTAGGCCCAAGCAGCAGACAAGTAGGTATGTAGCCAGCCCTCAAATAGGTAGGTAGCCAGCCCCCAAATAGGTAGGCAGCCAGCCCCCAAGTAGGTAGGTAGGCTCCAGCACACAAGTATGTGACCAGCTCCCAGCCCCAAAATAGGTTAGCAGGCCCCAGGTAGCCCCCCCTGAAAATGCTTGATGTCTGCACACTGATTGGTCCCAGTCCACAGCTGTTCCACTGCAAGGGGCATGCATGGTAGGAGCTGTCAGCAATTGTTCTGGAGCTGTCAGCAATTGATCCTCTGTCTTCTGTCAGCAGTTGTGCACACAGGATGGGACTCACAGACAAGATGGGGCCCCTCACACTCTTTCTCACATACACACACACAGCGACGCACATATCTCGGCACCCATTCACGCACACCCCACACTCCGTCACGACACCTCCCCAATTCTCTACACCATCACCCACCTCCACCACTCACACCTTCCACATCTCAGAGTAAAAGAACCCACACCCAACTACTACACACAATACTTACCACTCCACGTACCTACTCTTTCCTCGGATCTCACCACATCCTCAACACACAACCCCTCACCACAAGCCTTTTCCCTACCCCCCCCCCTATCTGTACCCAACCACAACACCTCTCCACCCTACCCACCGCCGTCTTGCTTCCGTCCACAGCAACTTCACTCTCCTACCCCACTCCCCCTCTCCACCTCAAACACGTCCAATGCTACTCACACCTAGCTACCCCACCCCCCCCACCCCACTAGCTCAACCTCGTCCTTCTCAACCCTCTCTCACACACACACCCACTAGCCTCTGTTACTTACACACCAAAGGTGCACACAAACCCCCCCACCTCCACACACTCACCATTCACCCAAACTTCACCACTCACAAAACATGTGGACACCTCACCCTCACTCAGCACGCAACCTCTTCACACATATTTACCGCACACGCGTGCGCTCCTACTTCCTTTCTCACTCACACACTCTCCTCACCCTCCCGTCACAACAATCCACTCTCTCCCTCTCTCACACACTCATCTGCTCACACTCTCTCTTGTCACACCTGCTCCCCACATCTCCCACCACATTCACTCACATACTCTCACCTACACACACACCTCTCTCTCATACCCACCCCACTATCCTCTTACACACATCTCACTACGCGTCCACACTCCCACATCTCTCGCCCACACACACACAACCATCTCTCTACACCCACACCACAGCAACACACTACGCCCCACCACCACACACCCTCCTCACACACCTCCTACACACTGTCCACACCACTACACACACACCACCGCCCACACCACACCCACACACACACCCCTCCATAGCACCATAATTTACATTACTACATCCCCACCCACTCATATACACCATCATTTTTACACTACTACCATCAACACTCCTCTCGTCTCCCACACCACACACATCACCCCCATTCTCATCCTCTCCCACCCACACACACACACCACACACACCACTCTTCTCGCTCTCTCCACACACACCTATCCACTCTCTCACATCAACACTCCCTCCAACACAACCCAATCACACCACAACACACACTCCACTCACCCCCACCCAACACCCTCCCTCACACTCCACTCCACCCCTCACACACCAACGACACAGCCACTCTCATACCACAACACATACACCCTCATTCACACCGCCAATACATTCTCACACACTCTCGCTCACACTTTCACTTACAAATAGCACTATCTTCACTCACACACCCACACACACACTCCTTCTTCACACACACACACTCTGGTCCCACATACACCTCCCCTCTACACCCAACACCTTTCACACACAATCTCTCTCTCACTCCTCCTCTATCAACAAAAACAAAACACCCACAAATCACTTTTCACACGCCTCATCACCAACCTCACACACCACACACTCACTCCCACACTTTCTCACACCCAAACGCTATATCCACTCTCCACCACACCACCACACTCTCATCCATACACACACCCTCCCCCAGTCACTTCCCCACCATACACACACACACACACACTCTCTCACACACACTTTCACACACACACCTCTCTCTCTCACTCTCATACACACACACAATACTTTCACACGCACACACACACTCACTCACACTCACACACACACTTTCTCACACAAACGCATATATTACTCACCTACCACACACCACACACCTCACACCCACTCTCTCACACAACACACTTCCCCCACTCTCACACACACACACACACACACTCCCCTCACCTCTCACTTCACCACAATCTCCCCGTCATCACACACTACACGAACTCTCGCCTTCATCACACCACCACACTCCTATCCCCCATCTCCCCTCTCACCAACCCACCCACCCCTTCCATCCCCCCCAACACTCCCACACACTACCCTCAACACACACCGCCCTCACACACCCTCCAACCTTACCACCATTCCCAATCCCTCCACACCCTCTCCACCCACACACCGCAGCTCTCGCCCTCTCACTCCTACAACACACTCCTTACCCACCTCTCTCCCACTCTCCCCCCACAACCCTAACCACACTCTATCCCTCTCCACACTAACACACAATTCACTCACATCACACACTCTCCCACCCTTCACACAAACACCAAGTCTACTCTCTCTCCCTCTACACACACCCTCCCTCACCTAGCACCGACACCTTACTCACCCCATCTTTCCAGCTCACACACTCATGAAACACCACGGCCTCCCAATCACGATCATCTCATCGATCGATCCGTCTTCCCTCTCTCCACTCCACCACTCACTCATGCTCACATTCCATTCATCTACCCGACCAATGCTCAAACACATCACTCTTCTCACCTCCCACGCACTTTCTCCACAACACCCTCACTTAGGCTCACTCACACTTCTCCTTCTAGCTTATCCCACAACACTCTCGTCCTCGCACACAACCCACACCACACACCACAACACCACCCACCTCTCTCCTCACACACAAACACACATACATTCCACCACTCTCTCTCTCTCACACACTCAAACACATCCTCTACACCTCACCCTACTCACCCACACACAACACAACCTCTCCTCTCACACTCAAACACACACACACACACACTATCTCTCTCTCAAACACACACACTCACTGTGTGGCCATTAGATACAGGTAGGCCCCCAGCACACAGGTAATTTCACCCAGCACACAACGCAAACTAAAGTGGCAATCAGGCAATCTCCAGTCCGATCTCAGTTCCCACTCACACACACGGGACACGGCTGCTGCTGAAAGGGAAGTTGTAGATGGACCATGGAGCAAATGGATGGGATCTGGTCCGTCTACGGACGAGCGCTCCACCTCACTACTCTGCTGCCATGCCAGTGCCTCTACAGTATGGCCATACGTCTCCATTATTATCGGCTAAAAACCGAGACACTTACGCACAGAGGGGGGCCTTAAGAAGCAGCTGCAGGACCAATTAGGCATTGAATTGCCCTGATTGGTTGGAGTCCGGGTCCCTCAGGCTGCCGCTAACATTATAGCACAGCGCCGCTGTCCCACTGCCACTGATTTAAGGGGGGGGGGAATTGTCGGCTGAGCTGCCACCTTGCCAGTTCCTGTGAGTTACTTACCTTGCCAGTTCTAGCAGAGACACTCACCTTGCTAGTTCCAGTGGAGTCACTTAACTTGCCGGTTCCCAGCAGCACATCCAGCATTCTATTCCCATCAGCCTCATCTGCTCCTGTATATAAACCTTCAGTCCGAGGTCTCCTCCTGAAAGCGTACCTGTAAGTACCCCGGCCATCCGGCCAAATTTGTTACAGTGTGACTTTTTATTCTGTATCTTTCAATAGGGTTTAAATTTGTCTGGGTGCATTTTTAGTAATTTCTCTATGACATCAGCATGACATCATAATTTTGCATAGATTTGACCCAAAAAAGCATTGCCCCCTTTTGCAACTTCTTATTGTATATCTTTTAATAGTGTTTAAAGGAAAATGAGACCCCCAATTTTTTTTGTTTTAGTTAGAAAGTACTTTCCTCAGCAAGAGGGAAAAAAAAGAAGATTCCTCCGTGAGAACGATAAAGCTATGGAACTGTCTTCCAGAGGACGTTGCTATGGCAGGTTCATTGGTCAGTTTCAAAAGAAAGCTGGAAAATGCTTGTGAAGGTTCTCACTCATCCAGGTCATGGTATATCTGTAATATTCATCCATCCAGGTCATGGTATATCTGTAATATCCATTCATCCAGGTCATGGTATATCTGTAATATTCATTCATCCAGGTCATGGTATATCTGTAATATTCATCCATCCAGGTCAGGGTATATCTGTAATATCCATTCATCCAGGTCATGGTATATCTGTAATATTCATTCATCCAGGTCATGGTATATCTGTAATATTCATTCATCCAGCCAGGTCATGATATATCTGTAATATTCATTTCATCCCAGGTCATGGTATATCTGTAATATTCATTCATCCAGTTCATGGTAGATCTGTAATATTCATCCATCCAGGTCATGGTATATCCAGTAGGTAGTTCTTCATA
>JAACNH010005059.1:0-21656 GCA_019447015.1 Hymenochirus boettgeri | reverse complement strand
TACACAACAGAGAAGGATAGGATCCGCACACCTAAACATCAGGTAAGTAAACAATTATTCCATGCTGGGTGCTCTAAGCTCTGTAGCCAACAGACAGTATCGCAAGAGGTAAACAATGCTAGGCACACCAGTTTAGTGATGGAAAGTTGTTTGGTTGAGGAAGGAACCACACAGGTTCCGAAACGTCACTATTAAAGGACACTTTCCATCACTAAGACTGGTGTGCCTAGCATGGCTTACCTCTTTCAATAACTTGGGGCGCAACCTCAATGTACTGGGGCACAACCTCTATACACTTGGGGCACAACCTCTATACACTGGGGCACAACGTCAATACACTTGGGGCCACAACTCAATACACTTGGGGCGCCAACCTCTATACACTTGGGGCGCAACCTCTTACTGGGGCACAACCTCTATACAATTGGGGCACAACCTCTATACACTTGGGGCGCAACCTCTAAACACTTGGGGCACAACCTCTATACACTTGGGGAACAAACCTCTATACACTTGGGGCACAACCTCTAACACTAGGGGCGCACCCCTATACACTTGGGGCGCAACCTCTATACACTTGGGGCCAAACCTCTATACACTTGGGGCACAACCTCAATACACTTGGGGCGCAACCTCAATACACTTGGTACACAACAGAGAAGGATAGGATCCTGCACACCTAAACATCCGGTAAGTAAACAATTATTCCATGCTGGGTGCTCTAAGCTCGTAGCCAACAGACAGTATCGCAAGAGGTAGACATGCTAGGCACACCAGTCTAGTGATGGAAAGTTTTGTTTGGTCTGAGGAAGGAACCACACCGGTTCCGAAACGTCACTATTAAAGGACACTTTCCATCACTAAGACTGGTGTGCTAGCATGTCTTACCTTTCAATACACTTGGGGCGCAACCTCAATGCAATGGGGGCACAACCTCTATACACTTGGGGCACAACTCAATACATGGGGCACAACCTCAATACACTTGGGGCGCAACCTCTATACACTTGGGGGAACCTCTATACACTTGGGGACAACCTCTATACCTTGGGGCACAACCTCTATACACTTGGGGCACAACTCTATATACTTGGGGCACAACTCTATACACTTGGGGAACAACCTCTATACACTTGGGGCACAACCTCTATACACTAGCGGCAACCTCTATACACTATGGGCGGCAACCTCTATACACTTGGGGCGCAACCTCATACACTTGGGGCACAACCTCTATACCTGGGGCGCAACCTCAATACACTTGGGGCACAACCTCAAACACTTGGGGCGCAACCTCAATGTACTTGGGACACAACTTCAAATACACTGGGGCACAAACCTCTATAGACTTGGGGCACACCTCTATACACTTGGGGTGCAACCTCTATACACTGGGGCACAAACCTCTATACACTTGGGAGCAACCTCTATACACTTGGGGCACAACCTCTATACACTTGGGGCACAACCTCAATACACTTGGGGCACAACCTCAAGTACTTGGGGCACAACCTCAATTACTTGGGGCACTACCTCTATACACTTGGGGCACAACCTCAATACACTTGGGGGCACAACCTCAATGTATTTGGGGCAACAACCTTATACACTTGGGGAGGCAACCTCAATACACTTGGGGCCAACCTCATAACATTGGGGCACAACTCACATGTACTTGGGGCACAACCTTAATACACTTAGGGCACAACCTCATAACACTTGGGTGCAATCTCAATACATTGGGACACACTTCAATACACTTGGGGCACAACCTCAATGTACTTGAGGCACAACCTTAATACACTTGGGGCACAACCTATATACACTTGGGCACAACCTCAATACACTTGGGGCACAACTTTAATACCATTGGGGCACAACTCAATGTACTTGGGGCACAACCTCAATGTACTTGGGGACAACCTTAATACATCTGGGGCACAAGCTCTATACTTAGGGCACAACCTCTAACACTGGGGACAACCTCAATGTATTGGGGCACAACCTTTATACACTTGGGGCCAACCTCTATACATTGGGGCGCAACCTCTATACACTTGGGCACAACCTCTATACACTTGGGGCCAACCTCTCACACTTGGGGCAACTCTATACATTGGGCACAACCTCTTACACTTGGGGCACAACCTGTATACACTTGGGGCACAATCTATACACTTGGGGCACAACCTGTATCCTTGGGGCACAACCTCTATACACTTGGGGCACAACCTCATACACTTGGGGCACAACCTCTATACACTTGGGGCAGGGCACAACCTCTATACACTTGGGGAACAACCCTATACATTGGGGCACAACCCTATACACTAGGGGCGCAACCTCTATACACTAGGGGCGCAACCTCTATACACTTGGGGCGCAACCTCTATACACTTGGGACAACCTCTCTAACTTGGGGGCAACCTCAATACACTTGGGGACCACATCAATACACTTGGGGCGCAACCTCAATGTTTGGGAACAACTTCAATACACTTGGGGCACAACCTCTATAGACTTAGGGCACAACCTCTATACACTTGGGGCAACCTCCATACACTTGGGGAACACCTCTAACACTTGGGGAGCAACCTCTATACACTTGGGGCACAACCTCTATACACTTGGGGCACAACCTCATACACTTGGGGCACAACCTCAATGTACTGGGGCACAACCTCAATATACTTGGGGCACTACCTCTATACACTTGGGGCACAACCTCAATACACTTGGGGGCACAACCTCAATGTATTTGGGGCACAAACCTCTATACACTTGGGAGCGCAACCTCAATACACTTGGGGACAACCTCAATACATTGGGGCACAACCTCAATGTACTTGGGGACAACCTTAATACTTAGGGCACACCTATACACTTGGGGTGCAATCTCAATACACTGGGGCAAACCTTAATAAATTGGGCACAATCAATGTACTTGAGGCACACCTTAATACACTTGGGGCACAACCTCTATACAATTGGGGCACAACCCAATACACTTGGGGCACAACTTTAATACCATTGGGGCACAACCTCAATGTACTTGGGGCACAACCTCAATGTACTTGGGGCACAACCTTAATACACTTGGGGCACAAGCTCTATACACTTAGGGCAAAACCTCTATACACTTGGGGCACAACCTCAATGTACTTGGGGCACAACCTCTATACACTTGGGGCCTAACCTCTATACACTTGGGGCGCAACTCTATACACTTAGGGCACAACCTCTATACACTTGGGGCACAACTCTATACACTTGGGCACAACCTCAATACACTTGGGGCACAACCTCTATACACTTGGGGACAACCTGTATACACTTGGGACAACCTCTATACACTTGGGGCACAAACTGTATACACTTGGGGCACAACCTGTATACACTTGGGGCACAACCTCTATACACTTGGGGCACAACCTGTTACACTTGGGGCACAACTGTATACACTTGGGGCACAACCTGTATACACTTGGGGCGCAACCTTATACACTTAGGGCACAACCTCTATACACTTGGGGCACAACTCTATACACTTGGGACACAACCTTATACTTGGGCGGAACTCAATGTACTTGGGGCAACCTTATACACTTGGGGCAGAACCTCAATGATTTGGGGCACAACCTCTATACACTTGGGGCACAACCTCTATACAATTGGGGCAAAACCTTATACACTTGGGGTGCAACGTCTATACACTTGGGCACAACCTTAAGTATTGGGGCACAACCTCAAGTACTTGGGGCGCAAGTATTGCTCGTACATTGGCTGACAGCTCACTGCTCATATTACTGTCGTCTTGCGTGATGGAGCGCAAAAAAGTGCGCCGTGAGCTGTCAACCCTGTACGAGCTCATAGATGCCACCACTCAGGGAGGTGAGAGAAGGATTTCCTACCTCACTGGGTTAAGGGCTATTGACACCCATAATTTTCAGTATCTGGGTCTGAATTGCAATTAATTTAAAATCTAAAATAAAATCCCAATATAAACAACAAAGGAAATAAACCGAACTAAATCAGAATGAAATAAAAGAGGAAAGGATTATTGGCGTCTGCGTTACCAGTTAACGCTCCCTGTATAGAGTTAAACAGACTGTGTCTCGGGAAGCAGCTCTAAGGACACAGAGAGAAGTAAACCAGGCAGCCAAATGGGTATTTATAGAATGGGAACCAAAACTAGTTATTTTTCTGTCGACACACAAATGATTGTAAGGAGTTGCAATCTCACCACCAATGGAAATTTCACAGCAGCCATTGTCAGAAGGTAATGTAATAAACACCAGGAGGAAAAACGGGAGCTGCAGATGTTAACATTCTACTGTACAAACCAATAGGTAGCCAACATCTTGGAGAAAGAATATTCATGTTATATGTTCTGTAGGTCTATGCTGCTATAGAACAATGCTCCTTGCTTCACGTTTGAAATGTAATTATCGAGAGGCCCCATGGGAAGATAAATATTATTTTAGGACAGGGATAGGAAATCAGATATTTGAAAACTACAACTCCCAGCATTGCCTACAGGCACTCTACAATAACAGCAGAGGGTGCAGATGGAATGCGGGAGTTGTAGTTTGTAGGTGCAAAAAATATCCCATACTGTTGCTTGTGAAGGTTCTCATTCACCAGGTCATGGTATATCTGTTGAAGTCCAGTTGATCTAATTGAATACAGAGATATCCCATACTGTTAATTTGTCAACAGATTTTACTTTCTTACTGGTCTACATTTCATAACATCTGATTGGTTACTGCAGATTAACAGCACGAAAGAGCTGACTAGTAACATGACATCTTCCACACTGTCCCTATCTATTTCAGCCCATTTTCCTACTTTCTTTCATTACCAGTGGGAATATTTATGTTTATAAACAGCCAGCGATCATTCCCATTTTCTGAACCCGTAAATACATGCGCCCTGTGTCCATGGTCAGTGGAAGGAGGCCAACTCCCAGTCACGAGATGATAAGGCAGGTCACGGACCCTTTAACTTTGCAGAGTAAAACCACACACACCATCTGCAAATGTTTAACCTAAAACCTTGCAAACCAATGCAACCCATACTTTCCTATTATTATTACTGTCATGTCCCCGATAAGAGGGTTCCTGCAGTTAGTACTGAGCACACGTATTGGTTATTTGGATCTAGGCCTTCCAATGACTAAGGCTGGGGCCCCACTACACGCAGCAGAATCGGGCAAGCGCGTGTGCTATACCGACACGTCGTGCATTTTGCTATTTTCCATATGGCAGGCATGCGCATGGAATCCGTGATTCTAAACGCCCGTGAAAAATGGTTAGCGAGGCCTAGCCCTAAAAGGGACAAAAATCCTAATGTTTAGGGAAGATAATCCAGTACCGTGGAGCTCTGTACAGATAAACAGAACTGAAATGATCTGGACTTTCCATGTGCAGTACTAGAGAGACGTTACTCAGTGCTGGGGTGAATCCAGTTAAAGGGCATGTACCCCCAAAACTAATTTTATATTTATTTGGCCCAAATAAGTGCCCAAAAAAACTTTACAGCATGTAAATCGGTCCAGTGGTTGAAAAGTTACAGACCTTTGTAGCTGGTAATCCTGCAGCATGGACCAATACAGTGATGAACAGAGACGGTACATTACCTTGTCTCTGTTTTTTCATGTTCTTGAGCATGTTGTTAGCATCCAGCAGTGAGAACAGGGAAGTTGCATCAGTAATGGTCTGACCCCTGGATCCCTGGATTTTCCCTCTAACCAATCACAGCTGTAAAGTTATGTACTGAAGAAATCCAGGATCAACAGCTGCAGCAGCCAGCCCAGAGAGAGAGAGATAGAGAGAGACACACACACACAACAGGCAAGAAATTTTTTTTTTCTAAGCTGCAGCTCAGGGTACCTAAAGGGAAGTGGAGAGGAGAGTGCAGGCTGATATATTCTCATTAAATATCGGGCAAAGCAAATGATTTGGAGAAAAATGAACATGGCGTTTGAGGTTGGTGCTATTATATAAAGAACATATAAAAAGTTTATTTTGGTGGACATACCCTTTAAGGTCCTTTCTACGCCCACCGGAGAGAAGAGGGGCGCAACCTCTATACACTTGGGGCACAACCTCTATACACTTGGGGAGCAACCTCTATACACTTGGGGCACAACCTCTATACACTTGGGGCGCAACCTCTATACACTTGAGGCACAACCTCAATACACTTGGGGCACAACCTCTATACACTTGAGGCACAACCTCAATACACTTGGGGCGCAACCTCAATACACTTGGTACACAACACGAGAGAGGATAGGATCCTGCACACCTAAACATCAGGTAAGTAAACAATTATTCCATGCTGGGTGCTCTAAGCTCTGTAGCCAACAGACAGTATCGCAAGAGGTAAGACATGCTAGGCACACCAGTCTTAGTGATGGAAAGTTTTGTTTGGTCTGAGGAAGGAACCACACAGGTTCCGAAACGTCACTATTAAAGGACATTTCCATCACTAAGACTGGTGTGCCTAGCATGTGCTTACTCTCCAATACACTTGGGGCGCAACCTCAATGACTGGGGGCACAACCTTATTACACTCTGGGGCAAAACCTCTATACACTTGGGGCACAACCTCTATACACTAGGGGCGCAACCTCTATACACTGTGTATAGAGGTTTGTGCCCCCAGTACATTGAGGTTGCGCCCCAAGTGTATTGAAAGAGGTAGACATGCTAGGCACACCGTCTTAGTGATGGAAAGTGTCCTTTAATAGTGACGTTTCGGAACCTGTGGTTCCTTCCTCAGACCAAACAAAACTTTCCATCACTAAGACTGGTGTGCCTAGCATGTCTTACCTCTTGCGATACTGTCTGTTGGCTACAGAGCTTAGAGCACCCAGCTGGAATAATTGTTTACTTACCTGATGTTTAGGTGTGCAGGATCCTACCTCTCTCTGTTGTGTACCAAGTGTATTGAGGTTGCGCCCCAAGTGTATTGAGTTGTGCCTCAAGTGTATAGAGGTTGTGCCCCAAGTGTATTGGAGTTGTGCTCAAGTGTATAGAGGTTGCGCCCCAGTGTATAGAGGTTGTGCCCCAAGTGTATAGAGGTTGCTCCCCAATGTTATAGAGGTGTGGCCCCAAGTGTATAGAGGTTGCGCCCCATGTGTATTGAGGTTGACCCATGTATAGAGTTGTGCCCCAAGTGTATTGAGGTTGTGCCCCAAGTTTATAGAGTTGTGCCCCAAGTGTATAGAGGTTGCACCCCAAGTGTATAGAGGTTGGGCCCCAAGTGTATAGAGGTTGCACCCCAAGTGTTTAGAGGTTGTGCCCCAAGTGTATAGAGGTTGCGCCCCAAGTGTATGAGGTTGTGCCCATGTAGAGGTTGTGCCCCAAGTGTATAAGGTTGCGCCCCAGTGTATTGAGTTTGCCCCAAGTGTATTGACGTTGTGCCCCAAGTGTAAGAGGTTTGCCCAAGTGTATAGAGGTTGTGCCCCCATACATTGAGGTTGCGCCCCAAGTGTATTGAAGAGTAAGAACTGCTAGGCACACCATTCTTAGTGATGGAAAGTGTCCTTTAATAGTGACGTTTCGGAACCTGTGTGGTTCCTTCCTCAGACCAAACAAACTTCCATCACTAAGACTGGTGTGCCTAGCTGTCTTACCTCTTGCGATACTGTCTGTTGGCTACAGAGCTTAGAGCACCCAGCATGGAATAATTGTTTACTTACCTGATGTTTAGGTGTGCAGGATCCTATCCTTCTCTGTGTTTACCAAGTGTATTGAGGTTGCGCCCCAAGTGTATTGAGGTTGTCCTCAATTGTATAAGGTTGTGCCCCAAGTGTATTGAGGTTGTGCCTCAAGTGTATAGAGGTTGCGCCCCAAGTGTATAGAGGTTGCGCCCCATGTGTATTGAGGTTGTGCCCCAAGTGTATTGAGGTTGTGCCTCAAGTGTATAGAGGTTGCGCCCCAAGTGTATAGAGGTTGTGCCCCAGTGTATAGAGGTTGCTCCCCAAGTGTATAAGGTTGTGCCCCAAGTGTATAGAGGTTGCGCCCCAAGTGTATAGAGGTTGCCCCCATGTGTATTGAGGTGGACCCCAAGTTATAGAGTTGTGCCCCAAGTGTATTGAGGTTGTGCCCCAGTTTATAGAGTTGTGCCCCAAGTGTATAGAGTTGCTCCCCAAGTGTATAGAGTTTTGGGCCCCAAGTGTATTGAGGTTGGGCCCCAGTGTATTGAGGTTGCCCCAAGTGTATTGAGGTTGGCCCCAAGTGTATTGAGGTTTCCCAGGACATGGGAAGGAGAGGAGATTAAATGAACTCCATTGATGTATCAACAGGTATTAGAATAGCAAATGATATTATTTTTTTAAGCAGATGTTTTCTAGGTTATATGTCAGAAGGAATTTTTTTAGACATACCGTAACTTCTCCTTTAAAAATGGTATGCTATATGTGTAAATTACAGAATGTTAATGTGTAATGCCAGTTGGTTGTTGGAACATTTGTTTCAACAGCTGGAAAGTTTGGGAATTCCTTTTTAAACATCTATTCAATGGATCAAGGAAAACTGCTGGACGTAGAGTCACATCCAATTCCGGAAAATGAAACTGCTTAAATTCCTAATTCGATTAAACGATCATGGAAGGGGATCCTGGTCTGCAGATTTGAGAACATCTCTGTCCAGATCTTAAACATGATGTGACCTCCCCAACTCCTGCAACCACCTAGATTTGTATAGATATAGATAGATTCAAGGCTGAATGTTGGATCTATCTAATATCTAATTAGTGAATGGCCAGCATTAGTTTCATTGCTCCCTATAGACTAACTTGACTGGAACTGACATCCCCAACTGCAGAGAACCAATGTGATTGCAGTTTGGGTAAATGGTACATTTTGGTATATGTTAGCTACATGAATGATATAATACTTATCTAACAAAATGAGCAATAATATAATGATCAGTATTTTGCCATTGATCTAGAGTTTGGCCAAAATATTACCAGGTCACATCAGGAACAATTCATCCTGCTTCTCCAAGTGAAATTTTCAGGGTATTGTGGGTATGCTGTATAATATATATTATTATTATTATCATTCTGCATTATATAAAAACCAGGTTTAAAAGAATGATTGGGTTGTAAGCAGCGTCCATGTTTATGTACAAATTAAATGGAACATTCTAAAAGTGATGAAGGATCTTGCAATCTATAACTGAATTGAAATATATACACCTCTGTCTATATGTTTCCCCCCTCTCCATTGAAATGGACTCTATACTCATGCTGTTACTATGCTTCGCTCTGGCTCCTCCCTTAGTTTGTGTCCGCTGACACTACTCTTGCCTCTGACAAAGAAAGCATATCTTAATGAAGGGGAGGGCAAACTGGGGGAGGAGCTAGAAGATGGCCCTTTAATTCATTGCTACATTTCATTACGTTATCAAAAAATGAATTAAGATAACTGGCAATGTAAAAAAACTAAGAAGAGACGACATACTTCCTGCTTACCTCCCGTCTGGACCAATTAATTTATGTTTGACATTCAATGCTGATTGCAAATAATAGTTTAGAAAGTAATGTCAATCCAGTATATGGCCAGCAATAGAGGGCCATTGCATTCATCTTAAAGTGGGGGGTGATATGACTGATGATGTATGAAGCTACAGCCAATGGTCTATCTCCCATACATAATGTAGATCAATGGCAGTATTGTCACACATTGTATACACTGAATGGGAAACACCAGTTAACAGAATAATGGGGTGTGACAGGACGGAAGTTTACTAACTAGAAGGAATGGGAACAAAACATGTTATTACAGTCATGGTGGGCATCATAGTTTACATCTGAGTAATGGAATTGGGAGGCCGACAGATCTAAGACTTCTCGGATCCTGTCTGAGCTGTTTCCCATTCTCTTTCCTATAGTCTCCAACAAGCACCATTTTGTAGACAGCGAGCTGCTTAACCAGTTCAGGTTAACTTCAGGAGACGTCGAGATTCATGGAGCTTCTGATTGAGAGGTCCCAGAGTGTGACGGAAAGTCATGACAGCCCCTTTTGTCTACGCAAGCAAAGTCAAGACAAGTCCACGAGCTTCCTCTCAGTAACACGTTTATTTCCCAGTATGATGGTGCTAAACCTACAAGATGTATGTGATGGACAGATTATGTTTTCCTATATCTGCCCTGACTCTATAATAGATTGTCCACATACTTCTGACCTTCGATATGATTAGAAAATCAGTAATAGCGCTCACCATGACACCTCTTCAGAATTAACAAAGTGATACAGTGCAACTAGGTTTTATATAGAGTGGAGCCAGTTACTTTAAGGTACATTGCTCCACTCTATATAAACCCTATATCACTGTATCACTTTATTAATTCTGAAGAAGGTGTCATGTGACGAAGCGTCACGGGTGGATAAACACATTTGCTGATAAAGTCTAGTGTGCGCTATTAGTGATTTTCTACTTTGGATTACCTGCCATTGGCTGTGGCAACCTAGCAGCACCCAGCACAGCACATATTGGTATTTCTACCTATGAAACAGGGAGAGACCTACTTCCATTATTCATCATTATTTATTGGGTCCTTTAGGAGAAAAGCGCTTTACAAATGTTATTGTATTGTATTGAATAAGAGGTTAAAAACCTGTGCTATTAATTTGCCTCAACCAATCAGATGTTACCTTTATACTGGTCTACTACAGTTAGAAAACGTTTGATTGGCTACTGCGTCTATGGTAACCTGTGAACTCATTTGCCCACTTAGTGGTAATTCCATTGAAAGTCAATACATAGTTCACGTTGGAATAATCCACGTATTATTGTGAGCCAGTGTATGGCCAGCATCATTCCTGGTCCAATGGGCCTATATAAGCCCAGTATCCTGTCCGACAGATCTACCAGACCTCTATCTCTAATTATAATGACATGTTTTGTGGTTTACAGTAAGTCCGACGAGAGAGATTAAGATAGTATCTGCAGTGAGGCGGAGCAGTATGAGCAACAATAACAGTGGTGGCTTCTTCACCAACAGCTCCACCCTCAGCACAGCCACCCCGGTCGTACTGTGCAACCCAAAATCAGGTAGGTCAACCTAGCCAATGGATTCAATGCAAAACAAACATTTCCCATGCTAATGTTTAGGCCAAGCTTAAGATATAAGCTTATCCCCTCGTACACATGTGCGATTTGCTGCCCCGATGCCTGTTGAATAAGTGGGCGAAGAATTACTGTTTTGTCTTGTAATCGTATGTGTGTGGCCACTTGATCTTGCGTCATTGATGGGCCAACCACAGCTGTGATTAACTATCCGTCACCGCTTGTTCGTCAGGCATTGAGTGGCAAATTGCACTTGTGGACGAGCTTAAAGGATGAAACATGTTCTGACAATAGTTTTCTTTTTACCACTGCACACTTGTCTTATTTAATTAGGGGTTTAAACATTTGCTTTTGAACTGCAGCAACCAACCAGATGTTATATAACTGCAGTAGACCAGTTAAAAAACATCTGATTGGCTCCTGCAGATTGCTATAACTTGTGTGCCTCTTATTACATAACTCCTTATTGTATCCACTCAGAAAAGGAAGAATGGGCCTGTTTAATTATTATTAACTAGCCAGTTTAAAAAAACGGGCGCTAGATCTCTCTCCCTCCCCCTCTCCTATTCACCATTTTAAGAGAGGAGGAAGGAGCAGTGCGATCTGCTGCCAGCGAGTAGTAGGCCCATTACAAGACCAAGATGCTTCCCGCATCAGCTGTTTAAAAGACCGGACCCAACCTTCCCGGAACTGAACCAGAAGTTCGGGTCCTGTCTTTTAAACAGCTGATCGCGTGTAGGTTTCATTCATACGCGCAATCAACTGTTTAAAATGGCTGATCGCGGGAGGCACCTTGGAGGGGGTCAGGGGCCCCTGCAGGTACACCCCAGAGCCTGGATGAGGACAGAGGGGGACTGGCTGTGGGCAGAGGGGCTATGGCTATGGGACTGAAGGGGAACTGGCTCTGGGACAGAGGGGGACTGGCTTGGGACAGGGGGACTGGCTGTGGGACGAGGGGGGACTGGCTGTAGGACAGAGGGGGGACTGGCTGTGGGATGGGGGGGTACTGGCTGTGGGACAGAGGGGGACTGGCTGTGGGACAGAGGGGAGAGAGAGACTGACTGATGAACGGGAGGGACTTGCTGTGGGACAGAGGGAGGGACGCTGGCTGCCGGACAGAGGGTGGGACTCAGGCTGCGGGACAGAGGTGGTACTCTGGCTTCTATCGCCCGTTAATGTAACAGGCTTATGCTAGTTATTACTATAACTTGTTATTCTAATTAATTATAATAATGTTTTATTATTATTTTTTATTATTATTTTATAATTATTCATTATTATTATTGTTGTTATTTTTATTATTTATATACTGCTGTTTGTTAACTAGGGTTAAGGACACAGAAACAGCACCTGTAAGGACCCCATACGGTTATTAATATTATGAATAATTATTATTAATACCGGTAATAGTGTTATTTCTATTATGATTATTATTGTTATTATTATTATGATTATTATCCATTCAGATTTAACCAATTAGCAAATCACTTCACATCAGTTTAGAGAATCTATTTGTCCCTTAAGGAAATTGACTAGGAAATAGTTAGGTTGCGGCCCATTAACACAATCTAGTTAAAGCTATGTAAGATACATGTGTTTAATCTAAGTCCCCCAGGTTTTAGGCTGGGTCAGACCAGCAGATATTTCTGGCCATGGATTGGTTGGTCCCTGGAAATATCGATAGTGGCTGCAGCCACTATTGCCGCAACCGACAGTCATTTGTTCCGGCCAAGTGCTCATTCGAAGTGAAAGTGAACAAATAATAGTCCCCTGTTTACCCAGCCTTAGGCCACATTGCCATGGGCTCTTTTTGTTTTATCCGACTGTTACCATATGTTAATATGTCGTGCCTCAGTGTGTGCTGCATTCTTGGCGCTTTTAAAATTCACCATGAAATCACAAATTTTGTGGTGCAGATTGCATGAGTTTTAATTTTGGAAATGGGAATGGGACACAAGCGCACAGAAAAAAACATGCAATTGTGTTCAGTTTTTTTTATGTTAGTGAGCCTTAGCCTAACTGCCCTCTTCTCAAAGCCACTGACTTGGGCATGCTCAGTGAGCTTCATCCTGGAAATAAGAGTCACCCATCCAATGTGACTACTTTATATCTCCCACTAAGTTTCAATCAGCAATTAAGGCTAGTCACACTAGTACACTATAAAAGTGCACACTAGTGTGGCCCAATTGCAGTGGCCACACTAGTGCGCTGCTGTGCGCTGCGCATGCGATCCGTTAATCAGAGTGCATGGCCTCAGACTTACTGGGCTCTGTCAGAAAAAATGTTTTTTATCCTCCTCATTGGAATGTTAGGAGATCTACACACCCAACACAGTGACTACAAGTTCACAGCAAGCCTTGTAAAACTGATTGTGTCATTTAATCATTCCCTTTTCTATCTTTGCTCTAAACAATATGCTGCCAGAGATATGCAGTGCACAAGGGTGAAACAGCAAACCGACTATACAAAACCTATAATGCTCGTCAGGGTAACATTGTACTGTAGCTTTGGTAGATCCTGTACCGCACGCACAAGGACACACAACTTCACTTAAAGGGCCGGTATCAACAGAAATGATCTCTAAATCTTTAATTATTATTAAATGATATCCTGCATGTACAAATAATACCACTCTTGCTGGAACAGTCTTATTTTGTCTTATCTCATTAGCCGTTAAGCTTTAAGTAACTATATTTTTATAAAAACTCAAATTACAAAAATACTTCTGCCTCCTGTTATTGTCCCTTTGCACCCTAAAGCCATCTGTTTGCTCATTGATAAGCTATAAGCACATGGACAGAGGCAGATATAGGATATTTAACACACAACATTGTCCACCCCACATTCCATCCTTCAATATCTGACAGTACATGGCATGCTGGGGGTTGTTATTTGGTATCTGATTGGCCATATGTAGAACATGTGTATATCAGTGCATTCAAACAGATCAAGACACGGGTACACATCTTATACACAGTTAACACCTCCCCTATAAAAAACAAACTATTTGTGTAATTGAGCACTGACCACACTTTTTTGTACAAATCCAAGTACAAGAAGAACTACAGGGGGAGGATAATGAAGTGAGCCTGGTTTGGCACAGCTCTGTGCAATGCATTCTCAATATTTTACCTATTTAAGGGCTAGGCCACCCACTAACGCTTTACGCATGAGATTTTGGTTTACATGGAAATCGTGGGAACGCAATAATTCCCGTGATTTCCGATGCACTCAATTGCGTTTGTGGTTCCTTGCACCATTTTTTTTACACAAAAGCATGTGTTTTAAGAAGTTATAAAAACGCATGAGCAAACACAGAACAACGTGCAACAACGCACAGAAATCGCACACACAATGCGTGCGATAATGCTCGCAATTGTGTGCGCGATTTGGTGCGTTGTAGTGTGGCCCAGCCTAAGGGGAATGTTGAGGGTAGGGCACTAAGGGCGGATCTACAACTTACAACAGAACATTTTCCGGAATGCTATTGCACGTTGTCGTGTGTTTCCGGCGTGCTTTGCGCGTTGTCGTTTGTTTTCGGGCGTCTATTGCGCATTGTCGTGTGTTTCCGGCGTGCTATTGCGCATTGTCGTGTGTTTCCGGCGTGCTATTGCGCGTTGTTGTGTGGTTTCCGGCGTGCTATTGCACGTGTCGTGTGTTTCCGGCATGCTATTGTGCGTTGTCGTGTGCTGCGATTGTGCAAAAAAAATATCCTATTCCTGTTTTTGGCAACTTGAACCATGTGACCAGTTTTAGTCTGGTGATCAGCCTCTGTCTGCATTAATCATTTTTGTTTATGTCTGTGCAGGTACTTTCCCAGCATAATTATTAAATAGGCATGTTTCCTCCCCTGGGGACAGAGCAGAGGGTCAGCTAATGTCACTCGAGCTACTGGAAGCAGGAAGTTTGAAAATTCCCTGCATTATAATTTCTCACACTACAGTAAGAGATGTGACCCACGGCTCTTTAAAGAAAGCTGCAAGCTTTTATTTAACCCTAACTTGTTCAAAGACCACAGTTGCCATTTAAATTACTAGTTCAGATTACTAATTATACTATTATATATAATGGGACTTGTTCTATATAAATTTAGTATGGAGTCCACATGATACTGTTTTTTTTCCTGCAGTGTTAAAGAGGCCTGTCTCTCTGGATGAACTTATGACTCCAGGGGCTCCTTACACACGAAAGACTCAACTGTAAGTGATCCAAATGTTTTCTGGGGATGCTGTGAACAGTAGAAACTTGAAAAACCAGATGGTCTGCCTCATTTTTTTTATGACGTCTCTTAGATTACAATACAAAATAGTCCGCTCGTTTTACCTGTACCTGTATCCCTTGCATATACAGTGGTGGCTTATCAGTCTAAATTCATGTTTTAGAAACACACAGCCCACAAGGTTATGGGTTCTAATCCCCAGACCTCTTTGGTTGATACAATGTTCCTGGCAACAGATAAAGCTTCTATATATACAATTAATCTATGGTAGCTCCATTGGGATAGTGGTATCAACTTTTTCTTTTAGCAAGAAAAGTACAAAAGGGTTGCAGGTTTAATTCCCCAAACTTACTTTTAATTTTCACTGAAATGTAAAATTCTGTTTCTTCCATCCTGCAAAGATTACTTTTCTTTTTTGTATGAAAATCAAAGGAAATATCATTGTTAGGGATAGGAGCATTTAAATATGTTGACACAAAACTGCATTGAAATCCCTGTTCTGTCAGGGAATGAGAGGATCTCTTCGCTGTTATATGATTGGCTCTTAGCTTCTAGGAGGCAAATCTGCAGCTTCCTTGTTTTGATCTGAGCACTACAAAGCATGTGACGTGTACTGCGTACACTCAGCTGGGAGTCACCAACTAAGGTGGATTATGAAAGCTGACTGATAGTACCCACGGGTTTATTTCATAAATCCCCCAGCATCCAAAGCAAAGGGAGTTGTGAGACACCAGCATGTTGTATGTTTGTGAATCTGCTTTGTCTATTGGGACAATGTTGTCTGGAGACTTTAGTTCTCCTTTAATTAAAGGAACCATGTAAGGTGAGGTGACAGGGCTTATTAATAAAACCGCGTAAGTTGGGGTTGCGCTGTATGAAGAAAACTGAATGGATCTCTTTTTCTTGCAGATTGTCAGCGACGCGGTAGGATGGGGATTCGTGGTACGAGGTAGTAATCCATGCCACGACAAGCTGTCGATCCTGGGGGTCCTGCAGCTGCAGCAGGAATGAAGGTAAGTTACAGTCGTGTGGAAATACAGATAGTCCAACAAGGACCAAAATAGGAGAATGATATGTAATAAATAGACCTAGAAAAAGAGACCAAGTGATATCTAATGTATAAAATATGGATTCATTTGCCTCAACCAATCAGGTGTTACCTTTTTACTGGTCTACTACAGTTAGAAAACATTTTATCTGATTGGTTTCAGATTACAACCCTGGCAAAAATGTTCACCTCTTATTAAATAGCCCCATAGTGTGCATTGGATTGGATAGTATATAGGGTATCTAAATTGGAAATATTGTTTTTTAATTGCCCGTTACTGGAACTATCATTTTTTCCAACTATCACTCTACCATTTTTTGTTGATCTGTCCCCTATTTCTTTAGATAATATGTAGCATTTTTTATTTTCGCTGTCAATCGTGCCTTATTATCATAAACTCTTCTGCTGTGCAGTTAGGGGTGACAGATGGTATGTGTGAAATGCGTTGTTGGCAAGTCTTTATTCCAGTGCTGTCTCATAGTGATTACAGAGCATGCTTGCCTTCACAGTGAGTCATGCCTGACAGTGAGGGGGAACACGTAGTACTGGATTATGACATGTCGCAGCATACACACCAGTAAGTGCTACTTACATGTATTCATTTATAGATTAAGATGATTCAAAGTAATTTTTTCAGTTGACATACCCTTAACACTATTCCTGTTGGTCCTGTACTTGGTGATATAGTTCAGCATGGGATTCCATTCTGACCTAGGTTATAGTTTGTTGGGATGTACCTTGGAAGACAATGACAATGTATTAGGGGGCATATTTATAAAAGAGCGAAAAGTAGCAAATGTTTTGCATTCGCTTTTCGCATTGGGTTTTCGCCAAAAAGACAGTTAACGCTATTTAAAAGGTAGCGTTAACGAATGGCGAAAACGTTTCCACGAGCTATCGCTAAACTCTTTTCGCCTTACTTCGCAATGGTAATTTTAGCGAAAAGGGAGCGAAAGGCATAACGCGATTTATAAAAGAGCGAAAGGTGGTTTTGCGTTAAAAAGAGCGAAAGATTAGCCGACCCTGAAGGTGGTGAAAAGTCATTGTTTGAGCGAAAAGGCATTCTATGGTAATATGCCTTGAAAAAGCGAACGCGCATTAGAATGTAATATGCCTTGGAAAAGCGACATAGAAAGGCGATCGCGCATTAGAATGTAATATGCCTTGGAAAAGCGGACATTAGAAAGGCGATCGTGCATTAGAATGTAATATGCCTTGGAAAGCGAACCGCACATTAGAAGGCAAACGCACATTAGAAAGGCGACCGCGCATTATAATGGAATATGCCTTGGAAAAGCGAACGCGCATTAGAAACCGAGCGCATTGAAGGCGAATGTGCAGTGCAAAAGAAAATTGTATTCCAATTGAGAAATTCTAAGAAGATTGACTAAATAAGACATGGCTGACTTCTTGGTAAATGGGAGGTGGCCATTTTGAACTTGACATCATTTTCTAGTGGGCTTTTCTGGTTTCGAATGGTTTTTTTGCAATGCAGTCTTCTTAGATGCGTTAAGTTTTCGCTGGCGTACTTTTCGCTCTTTATCGCCCCGTTCCTTTTTCAGCCCGAAGTGTGTTTTTTTTCCTTTTTATAATAAGGCGAAACGAAGCCCCAAATGGCGCTATTTTCGCTGCGATGTGCTGCGCTAATTATTTGGCGAAAAAGACAATCCTTTAAAATGCCCCTAGATCTTGCTAGCGAGAGAAATGCAGGGTTTGTTCCTGATGAAGTTGGATGGACAGATAAAGAGACGACCTTTAATTCCATTGCCTATGTGTGAAGTACCAGACTGTACTGTGCTGACCACACGTGGCTATTTGCTCTGTATCCCCACTGATTAGCTCGCAATCTCTGTAATTATTCTGCAGCCTGTGATGGCTTATTACTGTCGCACCTGTAATTACTGCTATTCTAGGGAAATTGGTTCAATTTATTTCCTGCTATACCTGACCAGGTAAATTAGTGGGAAACGACATTCTGGTCTCTATGTGACTACATTAGATATATCTAATCTATTTATATTGAATCAATGACTCTTTCTTGCCAATTATAATCAAATACGATTTAGTGTGTGAGGTACAATAAAGACAGGTCTTACTTATGGGGTGAGTGACCTGTGTAAGGGGGGCACTTCTAACCCTGTTCAGGTCTGGCCTATGGGATGAGTGACCTGTGTAAGGGGGGCACTTCTAACCCTGTTCAGGTCTGGCCTATGGATGAGTGACCTTTAAGGGGGGCACTTCTAACCCTGTTCAGGTCTGGCCTATGGGGTGAGTGACCTGTGTAAGGGGACACTTCTAACCCTGTTCAGGTCTGGCCTATGGAGTGAGTGACCTATGTAAGGGGGCACTTCTAACCCTGTTCAGTCTGGCCTATGGAGTGTGAGTGACCTGTGTAAGGGGCGCACTTCTAACCCTGTTCAGGTCTGGCCTATGGGGTGAGTGACCTGTGTAAGGGGGCACTTCTACCCTGTTCTGGTCTGGCCTATGGGATGAGTGACCTGTGTAAGGGGGCACTTCTAACCCTGTTCAGGTCTGGCCTATGGGATGAGTGACCTGTGTAAGGGGGCACTTCTAACCCTGTTCAGGTCTGGCCTATGGGTGAGTGACCTGTAGGGGGCACTTCTAACCCTGTTCAGGTCTGGCCTATGGGATGAGTGACCTGTGTAAGGGGGCACTTCTAACCACTGTTCAGGTCTGGCCTATGGAGTAAGTGACCTGTGTAAGGGGGGCACTTCTAACCCTGTTTAGGTCTGGCCTTTGGGTGTGCACTGCTCTCCCTTTTAGCAGCACGACTAACAATGCCACCATTAACATATAGTAATTGTTCCTGCCCTAGAGGGTGGGATGCTGCTGGTGGTGGTGGGGGTGGGGATATAATGGTTTACCATGATAATATCTTCTGGATATTATACCATTATATTGTTTTTTATGATTAATACTGTTATATAGTTTCCAGAATGTTATTCTATTATACTATAGTCTGTGTACTACAGGATATACAATTTACAATTATCTATCATTCTATAGGAATTGTTTTGGTTTAAAGGACAACTAAAACCATCAAAACACCTCTTTAAAAGGAAGATAACCTTAATAATAAAAGCAGTAATCGTGTCTCACCGTTCATTTTGGTTATTGGGAAATTTCCTTGTATTTTATTTCCCAAAATTCCAGTATCCACACGTGGTCACTGACCATTATGTTCTTCACACATGCTCAGTCCTAAGATACTGCAGGAACTTGTTACAGTTGGTCACACCCACTAGGGTGTCTCTTTTACAGGACAAGAGAGCATGTGACTGAGGTCAGAGGTGTGGCCAGTCACTGTACATACACAGTTATTTCATCCATTCTTCAGAGGTTAAATTTACTTTATGTAGTTACGGTAGTGGGTTTACACATTTAATGGTGTTTTTAGAGGGGATATATTTTGATTCTGGAGTGTAAAATGTGGGTTTAGTTCTCCTTTAACTTAAAAGTATTTAGCTTACCTTCCCCACCCCCAAAACCTCAAGACCACAATTTTTAGTTACATGTCAAATGTTCTGGACAAAGATCTTTAGTTTGCCACCCTCTAATTGCAGGTTCTGTCTACTCTTAAAGCTGTATGAGCAGCAGTTAGTCATTGGCTGTGACATCATGCTGAAGTGGCCATGAACTGCTGCTACTGGGAAGAAGAAATCAGCTGTCATGCTCATGATTGACTGCGGCTACTGGAAGAAGACAGAGTCCCCTCTCCTCCCCAATTAAGCCACACCCACTACATACTTTAATAGGATAGACAGACAGACAACATTGACAAACCGAGAGAAAGATACACAGCCAGGAAGTTATAAATAGAAAGACAGAGAAATAGACAGACAAAGATAAGTGTAGACAGAAATACACAAAAAAGAGGAACAGTATTCCATTATACTGGTAGCAAACTGACAATTTCGTATATACTGGTAGCAAACTGCAATTTCAGTATATACTGTAGCAAACTAGCAATTTCAGTATAACTGGTAGCAAACTGACAATTTCAGTATATACTGGTAGCAAACTGACAATTTCAGTATATACTGTACAAAATGACAATTTCGTATATACTGGTAGCAAACTAGCAATTTCAGTATATACTGGAAGCAAACTGGTAATTTCATTATAAACTGTTAGCAAACTGGCATTTCAGTATATACTGGTAGTAAACCGGTAATTTCAGTATATACTGGTAGCAAACTGGCAATTTCATCATATACTGGTAGCAAATTGGCAATTTCATCATATTACTGTGCAAATTGGCAATTTCATCATTACTGGTAGCAATTGCAATTTTAGTATACTGGTAGCAAACTGGCAATTTCAGTATATACTGGTAGCAATTTGGTAATTTCATCATATACTGGTACAATTTGGTAATTTCATCATATACTGGTAGCAAATTGGTAATTTTTCATCATATCTGTAGCCAACCACTCTTTATATTAGTGCAGGCATTGGAGCATTTGGTAATGTGCACTACTAGATATGCAGAGTATAATAATAGCAAATGCTGCCACTGCCTGCACTATATAATGAGTGGATTCCCCTGCACATGGTTTAGGTCAGGGGTGCCCAACCCAGCTGATGCTGAGGGTTGCACTAGCGGCACTAAACACTGTGAGCGGGCCATGGGGAATAGCTCCACACCCTCTGACCCACCCGGTTACGCCCCCAGAACACCCTCAGGCTGGCCCTTTTCACACACACCCTTCGGCTCCATGTGGCCATGGCCAGGCTGCTTGCGGCCTGGCATCACTGGCATAGGTAATAGCCTAATTACCTATCCCTGTGCATTGGAGCAGCGAGCCGAATTCATTGTCATGTCCTTGCAGAGCAGCGCTGGGTGGGCATTTCCCAGTAGTACAACTGGTGACTTCATTGTGACGATAGGCACAAGCGCCGTGACGTCATCGCACAGCCTGGAGTACTACTGTTTTAAATTGTGTTAAAACATTTGAGACACTTAGCAAAAGTCCAAGGCACGTGTGCTGAATGTTTAACATAGTAACCCCACTGTGAGAGAACCAAAAAGGGGGCTGTGAACACAGACTGAAGATCTTCATTCAGGAATGGCTTACAGGTGAGTAAATATAGTTGGTTTGGGGGATGGAGAAGGTAATAATAGATTTCTGTATGGGGTGGAACATGCCCTTTAAGTCAGGAGGGAGACGGAAAGCTTAAAAAGCTGGTGGTAAAACATCTAAAATGAATTACAGGAGGTAGGGGAAACAGATTAATTTTAGGACTCTCCATGTGCTCCTTGCAGATCCACAAAGAGAAATGT
>JAACNH010005058.1:0-21658 GCA_019447015.1 Hymenochirus boettgeri | reverse complement strand
CATGTAGGAGATGTACAGGAACGGCTCGTTCCAATAATACATGCCACGTATTACCATGTACATGTAGGAGATGTACAGGAACGGCTCGTTCCAATAATACATGCCACATATTACCATGTACATGTAGGACTGTACATGTAATCTGGCCCCAAGATAAGAGTAACATGGCTTTACAGTAAGAGAGGAGCCGGGCGTGCCGTTCCCTCACTTGACCACTATTACTAGAGGAAATGGGCTAATGGCGGGGGGGACACTGTGGTTCATGTGGCCCTGTGTCTGTCCTAACTCACATTTCCAAGCGCCCAGGACAAGTCGCCCCTTAATCAGATACTGAAACTGCAGGAAACTCCCAGTGATTGTTGTGGACTGGAGAGGTTGCGGTTTTTCATGCGTCTGAAACTCCGTCCCCTCCCTTTCCCCTCTATTCATCTCCCATTGTATCTCTCCGCTCTCTGATCCCAGCCCTGTCTGACAGGGACAACTGGACATAAGGCTCTTGCGCGTAACAGATAACATTAACCCTTCCCACTGCTGGTCAGAATGGAAACACCATAAACAAGGTTTAACTGACCAATAAATAGAAAGGAACAAAGGAATGGATGTGTTCCAATGTTTCCTACTTTCCATTTTTCCACCAATGGGGAATGTTGTTTTAATCCACAATTAAAGCTTTTACTGAATGAACATCAATATGGCATAACACACTTTTTTCAAACATTTTCCCCAGGAATTCACACCTTTCTGGACAGTTTTTCCTATTCACACACACATAACTAAACGGTTCATCTCAGTACCTTGTCCTCTCTGCTCGTCTCCTCGCTATATTATTATTCAGGGGGGTGTGATCATTTTAATAATACCTAAATTCATAATGTGACAGTGCAGTGACCTGTTATAACCAAGTAAAATCTAACGTTGGGGATTCTTATCACCTATGCCACCAGCCATCCCAGGTCCTAAGAGAGAATTTCCGGCCCAGGGTGACCTGTCATCAAGCAAAGTTGTAGAAATATTTCTTTAATATTGAGCTTCTGTAATATTTCTAACACCTGGGAGAGCGATTGTCAATATTTAACATACCAAACCTGAACCATTGCCCCCCTAACATCTAGATGATGATGAGCGATTAGATAAAGTGGATTTGTCATGTTAGAAAAGGATAAACCAAACCAAGAATGGCAACTGTAGAACACGCAATAGATGAAGTGATGAAATCCACAGTGGCCTCCATGACAGAAACAGTGAGTGAGCATAAACAGGAAGTGACACCCTTCCTCTTCCCTCTGGACTTAAACTGAGTAGTAGAACAACTGGCTCCCGTTTACTCCATGATCCAAGTGCTGTGTATTGGATCTGGTCCTAAGGTAAGTATTGTTTTTCTATCTACTAGAACTATTATTGTACCTTATAATGTAGTGTGAACAGATACACAACTGTTACCCCCTATAGTATTAGACTGATAATGTGATACCAAACACATACACGCATGTGTCTATCGGCCAAACCGTGTTCTTCGTATGAATGAGTCGGGTGGTTGGTTTTGGCAGTAACATTTTCCGTCTGTACTACTGCGGCTGTGGCCCACACTAATCGGACAGGAACTTGCAATGAATCTCGTTTTAGAATGCTTTATATTAGACCGTGTATTTGTGCTGCAATTTCTTCTGTCAACATCTGTTAGTGCAATGTGATTTGCATGGTGGATTGGTTGCATGAATGAAACCGCATTGCATGGTGTGGCTGCGCACCTAAAAAAACACAGCCATGCTGTTCCCCATGCTAACCATCACAAAGGCAACCAGTGAGCCTTCACTTTGCCCTCTAGTTACTGTACTCTACGTCCTCGTACTCAAGGTCATTGGACGTGCTCCGTGTAAGGAACACAAAGGAATATTTATTGGTTTTGTCCTCCCTGGTGCTACTTGCAACACAGGTTATATTCCCTCGGCCGTTTATGCAAGAAGTAATGGTACATTAGTATTGCCTGGTACCCTGGGGTTGAGGACCTGGCCATTTAGTGACTCCATAGGGAAACATTCAGTGACAATATGGTGGTTGGAATGGTATAGTTCCCCTTACATAGATTGTGGAAGCACCGATCCTTAGGCTACATTACAACTACATTTTCGTTGAGAATGCCTACTGATCTGTTCAACACTTATACACAACTAGAAAAGTAATCAATGCCATTCCCCGGGTTCCTGGGCCCCATAACAATATCATTTATCTGCACACTGCATACATTATACATAGAAAGATAACAATGCACATTCCTGGCCCCATACAAATAATCATATTATCTGTACACTGACATACTTTAAAAACATGAAAGATAATCAATGCACATTCCTGGCCCCATACATATGCATATTATCGCACACTGGCAATACTTTATAAACATAGAAAGATCATCATGCACATTCCTTTGCCCCATACAATATCATTATCTGCACACTGGCATACTTTATAAACATAGAAAATAAATCAATGCACATTCCCTGGGCCCCATACATATCATATTATCTGCACACTGGCATAACTTTATAAACATAGAAAAGATAATCATGCCCTATTCCTGGGCCCCATACACTATCCTATTATCTGTAACACTGGCATACTTTCTAAAAACATAGAAAAGATAATCAATGCAACATTCTTGGGCCCCATAAATATCATTTATCCTGCACACTGGCTACTTTATAACAAAGGGTTTTAATATACATTACTGTATGTAGGATTATACAAACATATCAAAGATAATCAATGCACAGTTCCTATGCCCCCCATACCATATCATATGATCTGCACACTGGCATACTTTATAAACAAGGGGTTTTAGTATCCATTACTACTGTATGTAGGATATATAAACATAGAAAAGTATACTCAATGCACATTCCTAGGTCCCTACATGATCCTATCTGCACCACTGGCAATACTTTATAACCAAAGGGGTTTTTAGTATATCATTCCTGTTATGTAAGGAGTATCCAACTAGAAATATAATCAATGCACTTCCTGGACCCCATACAATATCTATCTGCACACGGCAACTTTATAAAAACAAAGGGGTTTTAGTATAACATTACTGAGTAGGATTATATTAAACAATAAAAAGATAATCAATGCACATTCCTAGGGCCCCCATCATGTCATATCTGCACAATGGCAATACTTTACAACACAGGTTTTAGAAGTATACATTACCGTATGTAGATTAATACAAACATAGAAAAGATAATCAATGCACATTCCTGGGCCCCATACCATATCATATCTGCACTGCACACTGCATACTTTATAAACGAAGTGTTTGGTTTAGTATACTTACTGTATGTAGGATTATACACAACATAGAACAGAATGATCAATGCACATTCCTAGGCCCCATACAATTCATATTATCGCACACTGGCACTTTATAAACAAATGTGTTTTAGTATACATTACTGTATGTTGGATATACAAACATCGAAAGATAATCAATGCACATGCCTAGGCCCGCCCATACCATATCATATTATCTGCACACTGGCATACTTTTGATAACAAAGTCGGTTTAGTATACATTATTGTAAAGTAGGATTATAGAAACATGAAAAATAATCAATTCCCATTCCTAAGGTCCCATACAATATCATATTAATCTGCACACTGGCATACTTTTTATAACAAGTGTTTTAGTATACATTTCTGTATGTAGGATTATATAACATAGAAAACAGATAATCAATGCACTTCCTGAGCCCCATCAATATCATATTATCGGCACATCACTGGCAGCTTATAAACAGGGGGTTTTAGTATACATTACTGTATGTAGGTTTACAAACATAGAAAGAAATCAGCACATTCCAGGCCCCCAGACAATCTCACTATCTGCACACTGGCCATACTTTAAATAAACAAAGGGTTTTAGTATACATACTGTTGTAGGATTAATATAAACATAGAAAAGATATCAATGCACATCCTAGGCCCCATACAATGTTCAAAAATATCTGCACAATGGCCTACTTTACAAACCAAGGTTTTAGTATACATTACGTATGTAGTATATAACAACATAGAAAGATAATCAATGCACATTCCTGGGCCCCCAATACAGTCTCATATCTGCACCTGGCATCTTTATAAACCGAAGGTGTTTTAGTATACTTATTGTATTAGGATTATACAAAACTAGAAAGATAATCAAGGCACATTCCCTAGGGCCCCATACAAGAATCATATCTGGCCCCTGGGCATACATTCTAAACAAAGGGTTTTACATACATTACTGTATTAGGGTTATATAAACATAGAAAGATCATCTGCACATTTCTGCCCCATACAATATCATATTCTCTGCACACTGGCATACATTATAAACATGGGTTTTTGATAATACCATTACTGTTGTGGATTATACAAACATAGAAAGATAATCATGCACATTCCTGGGCCCACAATACAGAGATCATATATCTGCACAATGGCATCCTTTATAAACAAAGGGGTTTTAGTAATACATTTACGGTAGTAGTATTATACAAACATAGAAGATAATCAATGCCCCATTCCCTGGGCCCATACAATATCATATCTTCACACTGGCACATTATAAACAAAAGGGTTTTAGTATACATACGTATGTAGGATTCTACAACCGTAAAAAGCTAATCAATGCACATTCCTAGGCCCCATACAATCATATTATCTGCACAGACTGGCATACATGTATAAAAGGGGTTTTAGTAACTTACTGTAATGTAGGATCAAACAAACAGAGAAAGTAATCCATGCACATTTTCTAGGCCCCATACAATCATATTATCTGCACACTGCATACATTATAAACAAAGAGGTTTTTATATACATTACTGTATGTAGGATTATAACAAACTAGAAAGATAATCAATGCACATTTCTGGCCCCATACAAATATCATATTATCTGCCCCGCTGGCATACATTATAGAAAGGGGTTTTAGTATACTTACTGTATGTTGGGTATAAAACATAGAAAGATAATCAATGCACATTTCTAGGCCCATACATATCATATTATCTGCACACTGGCATACATTAATAAACAAGGGGTTTTAGAGTATACAGTACTGTATGTAGGATTATACAAAATAGAAAAGATAATCAAGGCCCATTCCTGGCCCAAACCCATACAATATCATTTAATCTGCACACTGGCATCCTTTATAAACAAAGGGGTTTTAGTTTACATTACTTATGTGGATTAAATACAAACATCGAAAAGATAATCAATGCACATTCCTGGGCCCCATACAATATCATATCTGGCAACACTGGCATACATTATAAACAAAGGGGTTTTTAGTATACCATTACCTGTATGTAGGATTATACAAACAATAGAAAAGATTAGATCAATTGCAACTTCCTAGCCCCATACAATATCATATTATTGCACACTGGCAATACTTTAATACACAAAGGGGTTTTAGTATACCATTACTGTATGTAGGATTATACAAACCTAGAAAATATAATCAATGCACATTCCTGGGCCCCATACACTATATTATTCTGTAAACTTGGCCTCATTATACACAAAGGGTTTTAAGTATACAATTACTGTAATGTCAGGATTATACAAACAGTCGAAAAGATAATCAATGCACATTCCTATGCCCCATACACTAACATCTGCACCTGGCATATTTTAATAAACAAATGGGTTTTAAAGTGATACATTACTGTATTTAGGATTTTAAACAAACATAGAAAATAATAATAAATGCACATTCCTAGCCCCATGCACTATCATATTATCGCATACTTTATAAACAAAGTGGTTTTAGTCTACATTACTGTCATGCATGATTATCAAACATAGAAAGATAATCATGCCATTCCGATGCCCCATACAAGTATCATAATCTGCACACTGGTATACATATCACAAAGGGTTTTCGTATACATTACTGTATTTAGTTATACAAACAGATAAAAGATAATCAATGCACATTCCTAGGCCCCATACAATATCAATATCTGCACACTCACACTGGCATACTTTAGTAAACAAAGGGTTTTGTTAGTATACATTACTTGTATGTCGGATTATACAAACATAGAAAAGATAATCAATTCACATTCTTGGGCCCCATACAATATAATTAATCCTACCCCTGGCATACTTTAATAAACAAAGGGTTTTAGTATACTTCTGTATGTAGGATTAATACAAACATGAAGATAATCAATGCACATGCCTGGGCCCCATACAATTATCATATTCTCTGTTACACTGGGCATACTTTATAAACAAAGGGTTTTAGTATATACAATTACTGTATGTAGGATTATACCAACCTAGAAAGATTAATCATCACATTCCTGGGCCCCATACCATATCATATTATCTACACACTGGCATCTTTATAATATCCCTACATACAGTAATTTAATACGAAAAACCCGCTTTGGTTATAATGTATGCCAGTTTGTAGTAATGATATGTATTGGGCCCATGAATGTGCATTGATACTTTTCTATTTTTATATAATCCTCAGAGCAGTAATGTATACTAAAGAACCCCTTTGTTTATAACATGAAAAGGATAACAATGCACATTCCTGGGCCCCATACAATATCATATTTATCCTCACACTGCATATAAACACAGGGTTTTAGTATAAATTACTGTAATGTAGGTTATATAACTAGAACAGATAACCAATGCACATTCCTGGGCCCCATACAATATCATATTATCTACCACTGGCCATACATTATAACAAAGAGGGGTTTTATAGACATTACTGTTGTATACGATTCATATAAACATAGAGAAATAACCAGTGCACATTCCTAGCCCCATACAATATCATAGTATCTGCAACACTGGGCTAACTGGGTGGCATACATTATAAGACAAATGTGTTTAAGTATACCTTACTGTATGTCGGATTCTATAAACAATGAAAATCACCAAGTGCCATTCTGGGCCCCATACATATCATATTACTACACACTGGCATACACATTATAAACAAAAGGTGGTTTTAGTATACTTACTGTATGTTAGGATTATACAAACATAAAACGATAATCCAGCACATTCCTAGGCCCCATACAATATCATATATCTGCACACTGGGCATACTTTGAAACAAAGGGGTTTAGTATACATTACTGTATGAGGGATTACAAACATATAAAAGTAATCAATGCAGCATTCCTAGGCCCCATACAGTCTCATATTATCTGCACACTGGCATACATTATAAACAAAGGGTTTTTATTTATACATTACGGTATGTAGGATTATCAAACATAGAAAAGATAATCAATGCACATTCTGGCCCCATACAATTCATATTATCTGCACCTGGCAAACTTTATAAACAAAGTGGTTTTAGTATACATACTGTATGTAGGATATACAAACATGAACAGATATCAAGGCCACCTTCCTGGCCCCATACAATATCATATTATCTGCACCCTGGCATAGACATTAATAAACAAGGGTTTTGTATACATTACGTATTTAGTGATTATACAAACATAGAAAAGTAATCAAATGCCACATTCCTGGCCCCATAGAATATCATATCTACACCTGGCATACATTATAACGTAAAGGGTTTTAGTGTACTTACTGTATGTAGGATTATACAGAACATAGAAAGATAATCAATGCACTTCCTTGGGGCCCCATACAATATCATATTACTCAACACTGGCATACATTATAAAACAAGGGTTTTTAGTATCATTACTGTGAATCACTGACTGAAACGCCTTCCAACCACATCAAGGTAACCCAGTCTGGAAGGTCCCTAACTTCTAACCTTTTTCCTTCGTACCTTTCCTTCCTAATCATAAATTGTAAAGGTTAGAAAGTTTGGTGGGGCCTAGGAATGTTTGGCATTGAGATCTGTTCTATGGTTTTGTGTTTAGTTCCCTTTAACCTACATTAACCCTATAAAAGACGGACCCTTTGTGAACAGTTTCTGAAAACTAATAAACTAAAGATGAAACCATTTCCAAGATTCTATATTGGATCTCATGCGTTGGCCCACGCACTTTTAACTCCAATTGCCCTCCCAGCAATCCTCTAAAACCGCATTTGTCAGGAACTCCGGAATTTTTCTAATAATTTTGGTCAAGGTCAGATATCCCTGATCTAGATTGGAATTGGCCATTCTTACAGGAACAAGTACCAAGCTGTGTAGTATAAAGAGTATGTTTGAACTTGACACAACATTCAGTATGTAAGGGATGTCACAAGTTCTTGATTAACAACGAATTTCCCCCTTGATAGGGGCCCATTAGCGCTGGTATAAACATCTTTAAATAAATCCGGGTTCCCTGTTTACTAGTTTGGTTATAATGCAGTTGGACGTGTTACTGGAAGGAGATACTGGGGGGTAGGGGGGGGGGGGCTTGGTTTATATTAACAGTCACGCTGTTAATAGTTACGATTAGTTGGGGAAGTGTGTCCATTCTTTCTCCTAGACTGGATAAATGGGGCCCCATACACCAATACCGATCATGACAACTGCGAACCATAGGTCCTTATTTGGTCTAATCTAGTAATGTGGTCTGATTGGCTGATGGTCCTTTTTATTTTTTTCCCCTAAACTCATTTACGGGGGTGATGCAGGAAAATCCTACAAACCGGATGCTGTGCGTGATGGGCCCCATAACCAACACTCTGCCCTCATGATAGATCTAATGTGTCTAGTTGGTTACAAATTCGGTTTTCCTTCATAAGGAAATGAACAAAAAAAGAATGTGTTTATTTTCATTACAAGTTGTAAAGTTTACTCTGAGCATTTACATACAAACCCACCGCGCGCAATCTGGACCCGGCAGGTCCTTTACAAAAAATCAAAAAATCGGTACATGCGATATCTGCTAACATGCGCTGTGGGGTTTGATACAGCGTAAATAACATTCCATTCCGCCTCACTAAAGCCAATGTTAGACCTTGGTTATGGGATACTCACTAGCGAACCGTCGTGTGTCTAAATAGAACTGATCTTAGTCACGCGGACTAATCCATATAGGTTAATGCACCTCTGGGTTTACTGCAACCTGGAACCCTTTCCATAAAGCCAATCATCTGGCACGGACAGTCATATTGAGCCAGACTGAGTACTAAATGAACTCTAATTAGAACTTCCTTATAAATCCCTCACAAGGGTCATCTATTAATCCAGTCATTCTTCTTTTTACCACCACTGACAAAATGGAGTCTTGGATACAAACAATAACCCCTATGGGTCTATAGGAACCGCACGGATTCTGTCATATAAAGGCAAGTCACACGCGTTTAATTTAGCTAAACACGGGTACTACACATCACACGTAGGTTTTTCTAACCTTTATATGATTGTTTATAGTGTAACTGAGGATCCTGTGGGTTTTTAAACTGTTCCAATTTCGGGGACTGGTGTTTATAGAATAAATCAATGGGAAATCTGATCCTGTCAGTCCTACCATGCAGTCCCAGACTGCAGATCAGGTTCAATGGCTCCCCCGTTTCTTTACCATTCAGGAGGAGCAGTCACTAGACTGAATAAAAGCCAGCACACCTGGTGACCATCCTGTCCATCCCTGCGGTGCTAACCATGTGGGTGGAAAGAAATGGCGCCATTGCTGTAAGAATTACAATGAACCATTGCTCGCCTTCGTATGGCAATAATAAAAGTACTTTCAACAAACTGTAAAACCACAACCGGACAAGTGCAGATCCCTGATTTCAGCAGCCATGTGCACCTATCGTGCTTACCCGGACCCGTGCGCTCGGGGAGGGCTCTCTTGAATTTCTCTGGGACGTTAATAGGTGGAAATCCACCCAATCCCTGCTGTCTTTTGCCTTCATTAGTACCATTAGGTATTATGCATGTTCGCCATGGTAACATGTACCCTCAGATGCTTCTTGGATACTGAGCTCTGGATTCCTCTCTGTGAATGGAGACAGAAGAACAAAGTGAGAATAGCACATTATATTAATAAAATTATGATGCATCACCAGACGAATAACAGAAAGGGAAATGCACAGGGGGTAGGAATATGGGTAACATTTTCATCTCCTACTGATCAATAAACCCAATGGTAACATTGTAAACAATAGAACTGATTCTTAAAAAAACAATCCACAAAATGGAAATTTATACCAATCATTTGTAAAACAACCCAACGCTTAATTATCCCTTTAATTTCCTCAATTTACCGCATCTGGTAGATCTAGTTCAAGTGTCCAGGTATCCTGGGGACAGCATTACTCAACCATCGGGGAAGGATAATGGGGAATTTGTAGTTTTTTTACTTTAAGGGAAAATTTTAACAGAACTGGAGGATGGATATCATCTGTATTTTTAATCCTACATATGGGTGGAGCTGCCATAGGTTGTTTTCCCATTACAGTATGAGGGTATAGCTTAATGTCTGTACGAACATTCTTCTTGTATATTTACTATATAATGGGTGGGAGCTGCCATATGTTTCCCTTAAACAGTATAGTATGAGTGTCTATAAGCTTATTGTGTTTACAGAACCTTCCCTTCTCTATATATTTATATTTCACATTGGTGGGGAGCTGCCATATTGTTTTCCCTTAACGTACAGTATGAGGGGATACTTATTGATGTACAGAACATTATCCTCTGTATATGTTGTGTGTGTATATATATATATATATATATATATATATATATATATATATTATATAATATATATATATATATATATATATATATATATATATCTTATATATACTATTATAGAAAACAGTATAATCAATGCAACATTCCAGGCCCATACAATATCAATTATCTGCTCACTGGCATACTTTATAAACAAGGGGTTTTAAAGGTATAAATTACTGTGATACATGAAATGAAAAGCCCTTCCAACCACGTCAAGGTAACCCCATTCTGGAAGTGTCCTAACGTCTAACCTTTTCAATTTCTTTTACTTCAATTAACGATTAGCAAACTTTTGCATTTCCATCTGACACACTGAACTGCCAAGTTTGCCTAATCTAATTGAAGTAAAAGAAATTGAAAAGTGTGACTTAGGACCTTCCAGACTGGGTTCCTTGACGTGGTTTGGAAGGGCTTTCCTTCATGTGATCACAGTAATTTACTAAAACCCCTTTGTTTTATAAGTATTCCGTAGCAGAGAATATGTATGATGGGGCGCTAGGAATGATCATTGATTATCTTTTCTACTTTTGTGAAATGTTTGACCAGATCATAGCACTTCCACTAATGTATTGTAAATTACCTAATGGAGTGCTTTCCACAATTCTTTATTGTATATGTGTGTATGTATACTAATATATATAATATATATATTATATATATATAATTCCGATCCGACGTATACGGGGCATTATCGTTCTGTTGTTACGTTCGTTTCCCTACGAGCGCGCGGTGCGCACACGATCCCGGGTCTGCCGTAGCTCTTCGGGAAAGGCCGAAATTTCCATCCTGGCCCGCGCTAGACTCTATAGGGAGAACGCCGGGACTGTGTGTAATGCAGATCTTTGAAGATGGCAGACAGGATCACATTGCATATCCTGTCCTTTCATCTTTCAGAAATCGTTTTACTGTGTGTACCGAGCTTTAGACATTCAGTATGGGGTATAGCTTATTGGTGTAAGAACATTCCAACATTCCTTCTCTGTATTTTATATATATATAGATATATACATATCTATATATATATAGGGGTGGGAGCTGCCAATCTTGTTTCCCGTACGTATGAGGGTATAGCTTATGTAATGTACAGAACATTCTTCTCTGTATATTTATATATATGGTTAAGGACTGCATATTGTTTTCCCTTAGACACTACAGTATGAGGGTAATAATCTTATTGTTTGTGACAAACTTTCCATCTCTGTATATTTATACATATGGGGTGGGAGCTGCCATAGTGTTCCTTAGAACATTACAGTATGAGGGTAGAGCGTATTGTTTGACCGAACATTCCCAACATTCCTTCCTCTGTATATTTATATATATATATACTTATATATATATATATATAATATAGGGGTGGAGCTGCCATATTGTTTCCCAGTACAGTATGAGGGTATAGCTTATTGTATGTACATAACATTCCTTCTCTGTTTTATATATATATGGGTAGGAGCGCCATATTGTTTCCCTTAGACACTACAAGTATAGGGTCTATCTTATTGTGTTACAGAACTTTCATCTCTGTATTTTTATACCTATGGTGGACTGCCATCGTGGTTTTTCCTTAGACCAGTACATTATGAGGGATAGCTTATTGTAGTCCGGAACAATCCTTCTCTGTATATTTATCATATTGTGGAGCTGCCATAGTGTTTTCCTTAACAGTACAGTATGAGGGTATAGCTTTATTGTATGTACAGAACAATCCTTCTCTGTATATTTATCATATGGGTGGGGAGCTGCCATATTGTTCCCTTAGGACAGTAGGGGTATAGCTGTTTGTAAATGTACCAGAACATTCCTTCTCTGTATATTTATATTTTATATATATATGGGTGGGAGCTGTCCCTAAGTGTTTCCCTATACAGTACAATATGAGGTAGAGATTGTGTATATAGAAACATGGAGTTTCTTTGAAGCTGTTGCAGACCAGACCTGCCTTTTGTGTGGACCTTATCTATATCAAAGTAATAGAATTTTATACTCTATCGCATGTAACCCTTTGAATTGCATTGGGAACCATTCCCATGTCCCAGTTATTTTGCCACCCACTGTAGACATTACTCTGCAGGAGTCTATGGAACCTTCCTGATTGTGCTGTCAGTTATTGAATGGTGGATGTCACATCTTTGCTTAGACCTGAACACCGCAAAAGGTACAGAATCTGTGAAGACTTTTTGGCGAGAGAAACCGGGTCTTGAATTTCCCAAGAATCCTTGGGTAAGGAATAATCACGAAAATGATGGGAGGGGTTGGGGGGTGTTAAAAATCTATATAAAATGTTATATGGCTGGACATGCCATTTAATGAGCAGGCTATAAAGGTTGGACTAGATGGAAAGGTCTTTACACGATGTGAATGTATACGTGTAATTATATAGCGCTATGGAAGATGTTGGCGCTATATAAATCCACAATATAACCTCCATTATGTGAAATTACCAAATAGTCCAATTAAACACTGACATCTAGTGGCCTCCACAGTAAAATACTTGCTTTGTTTGGTGATACATTCCAGCATATGTGATCCTATATAGATAGAAACTAAATAGCATGAACTATTATAGAGGGAGATTGCTGGCAAACAAGACCTACAGGTAAGAAAAGATCTACCTGGGCTAGATATGTCTGGTTACTAGATGTTTATTGGCTAATGGATTGGACAGTGGTTGAACAACTGTCTAAAGTTTCTTTTAGCACATATTTTTCTATTATAACTGACAATACAATGTGTAACAGACAGAGGACAATACGATGTACAGTATATTGGTATTAATAGTGTTACTGTTGTAATGAACAGATTAAGGAATAAGCACAAGGAATTTAATAGAGAGAATTGCATACAGTTATTGCACACGTGTATAGATATGACCTGAGTACCTTACAATCTGACAGTAACCCCGTTACACTGACACATATTAAAGGGTCCAACACTCAACAACTTTACATCAGCTGAAACTTCAATTTGTGAGACGTAAATGGTGGTACTATCAACATTTACCTGTGCTTGCTTTGTCATAAAGTGTTTAGTGATGCTCCTTTATTTCTCTCCCACCCGCACCTTAAACCACTGCCTCTTGTAGTTGTCTGCGACACTTGTAAAGGTGGCCATACACTGAAGATTTTCTTTTCTGGCACAGCCCTCACCATGGACACTGGGCTCTCTTACACACCGTCCCCCTCCCACCCCTGCTTTCTTTCTATTGCTGATTCACTTAAATATTGCATAAGTGTGGCTGGCAGGGAAAGTTCCTAGTAGAGGTCGGGATGGACATATTATAATTTCTGCTTCTGGAATGACCGTTTTTCCTTGGGTAAGCTGTGATTTAAATGATGATTTCTCAATCTACAGCTCAGGTTTAAACCCCCCCAAAAAGTTTGCGTAGTGGGCAAAACACTTGTTCCTTTTTAGTTTGCAATGTGAAGGGTTAACGGGGTACACAATACGCCTTCTAAATGCTGCTGTCGATAAGAGACACAATTGGATTGTGTATTGTCCGTACTGTGTAATTTGTTCCTTATGATAAAAATCATTTCACGTTCCACAGCATTTTATTTATTTCTCTAGAAACTTTATAAGTGAATGTCGACCATTAACAGCCTCCAATATAAAACCATTGTCCTCCTCACGACGCTGCAGGAAGGATCACGGTAAGGAGCAGTATGGGACCTGACCAACTCACTGCAATCAATCTAGATAAACCTTTATAACCAAAGATTTCAACTTTTGGGGCTTTTTATTTTATTTTTCTATCGTTATTGATTTGATCCCCTGTATGGAGAGAGGGAAAAGCAGAGCACTTCTAAATGTACAGGTGGTGGCGTAACGTCGGCCATTGTAATTTATCTGTTATGAATGGGCTGAGACAGGTAGACCATGCACAGACAATGAACAGTTAGAATGGGGTACTGCTGCGGTACTTGTTTCCTATACATAACGTTCCATACAATGTCCATACGGTAAGTTGGAATGATGGCTAGATTGCCATTGCAGCAGGTTTGTAGTTGGGGTACAGACTTATTGTAGGACTGACAACACTATAATGTCATGGATATGTGTCATGTTGTATTTATACAATGTTACTATGAGTTTTCATTCTTTGTAATCTCAGCAAGGTGTTAATATTATTTCTACTGCTGTACTGTGACATCACAAGTACTGTGACATCACAAGTTTGGGCACGACTAAAAAATGGACCCCCGAAAAAAATAGAAAGTAGTTGGGAAAATATTCATTGAATCTAGCGTTGGGGTTTAATTTGGACAATCCCAGCATTTGTCCATAGTTCTCCCTCACGTGTTGTAGGGTTTTTCTGGGGACGTGACAGGTTTGTGCTGCAGTAGCTTGGTAACGAAAGGAAATCAAATAAATTATGGAATAAAGGTCAGACAGATTTCTATGGGGGACAGGCAGTTATTAGCGGCTTGTTTTTGGGAATTTAAATAATGGATATAAAAAGACAAGAGGAATGGATTGTGGGACCACAATATTGTCCCCCCCAATATTTTGACAGGTAGGGGAAATTAAAAATGACCCCACTGGGTCTAATGTTTAAAGGGGAAGTTCTCAGTCTTTATGGGAATATTAAATGACAGGTGTTGATCTTTTACCCATCATAGCGATGAAGTGATTGTTCTGATTTTAAAAAAGGAAAGTTATTCAATTGACAGATTAAACAGAAAAACTAAAGACAGTTCCTCTATTCTCTTAAAGGACATGCTTCCTCTGTGGTGGTCTAATGTAACTCTCTTTGATTCATGTTTGGAAGTTTCTGAGAAAAGGAAAATTGTACAAAACCCTCCAAACCTATTTCCTTGTGTAGATTAAATGTAGCACAATGTTATTTTCTATCAGTACAGATGGTCTATAGACCTGCCCACCACTGCCGGTCGGCCATTACTACACAAGTCTCGTATCTTTCATTAACTTGATCTGTGCAGGACTTTAACCCGCTTGTAGAATACCTTTACACAATATCACATGACATGAGCTTATAAAGTTAATTGGGTATTTAATGAACACCCAAGGGCACCAATAAAATTATTTATAATAGTGGTACGAAAAAGGAGGTAAGAGTTTTACATCAATAGACAAGTTCCCTTTAACTTTCAAAAAAAAAAAAAACTAAATCTGTTTTCATGCTGAGAAGTATAGGTTATTGGGCTGGGACACAAGAGCAGATATAGTAAACATTTACTATTACTATATACACATCCCAGTATAATACCATATTAGTGTCTACGCTATCCCAGGTATAATAACATATTAGTGATCTACACTATCCCAGTAGAATAACCTATAGTGATATAACACTATCCCCGTATAATACCATATTAGTGATATAATACACTATCCAGTATAAATACCATATTAGTGATTACACCTATCCCGTATAATAACCATATTAGTATATAATACGCTTCCCAGTATAATACCATATTAGTGACATACCTTCTCCGTATAATAACCATATTAGTGATAGACGCTATCCCAGTTATAATACCATATTAAGTTGAGATACGCTATCCCAGTAAATAATAACCATATTAGTGAATACGCTATCCCAGTATAAAACCATATTAGTGGATATCACTAAATCCCAGTATAACAAAAAATTAACCATATTTGTGATATACACATCCCAGTATAATAACCATATTAGTTATATACACTCTCCCAGTATAATAACCATATTAAGTGACCTACACTATCCCATATAATAACCAATTATTGCTATACGCTATCCCATTATAAATAACCATATTAGTGATATACCGCTATCCCAGTATAATAACCAATTATGATATGACACTATCCCATGTATAAAACCATATTAATAGTGACTACGCTATCCGTATAATAACCAATTAGTTTGAATACGCTATCCAAGTATAATAACCATATTAGTGACAATACGCTATCCCAGTATATAACATATGAGTGACATACACTATCCAGTAAATAACCATATAATAGTGGACCATAACACTATCCCTATAATAACCATATTAGTGATATACACTATCCCAGTTAATAATCACCATATTAGTGGAGATAACGCTATCCAGTATAAATAACCATATTAGTGATATACCTATCCCAGTTAATAAACCATATTAATAGTGACATCACTATCCCAGTATAATAACCATATTAAGTGATGATACACTATCCCAGTATCATAACCATATTAGTGATATCACACTATCCCATTATAATACCATATTAGTGATATACCTACCCCAGTATAATAACCATATTAGTTGATAGTACCTATCCCCAGTATAATACCATATTAGTGATATACACTATCCCAGTATAATAACCATATTGTGATATGACGCTATCCCAGTATAATAACCATATTAGTGATAACCTATCTCCAGTATAATAAGACCATATTAGTGATATCACTACCCAAGTAATAATAATAACCATATTAGTGATATACACTATCCCAGTATACATAACCATATTAATAGCGATATACACTATCCAGTATAATAACCTATATGATAACACTATCCCAGTATATAACCATATTAGTGATATCGCTAATCGCCGTATATAACCATATTTAGTGATATTACGCTATCCTCAGTAAATAAGTAACCATATTAGTGATTCCGCTAATCCCAGTATAATAAACCATCTTAGTGATGATACGCTATCCCGTAATAATAACCCATATAGTGATTATACGCTATCCCAGTATATAACCGATATTAGTCTATCCGCTATCCCCGTATAATTAACCTATTCGTGTATAACGCTCATCGCCCAGTATATAATACCATATTATGATATACGCTTATCCCAGTAATAATACCATATAGTGATATACGCTTCCCAGTATAATAACCATATTAGTGATATACGCTATCCAGTATAAATAACCTATTCGTGTATCTCTATCCCCAGATAATACCCTATTAGGATATACCTATCCCAGTATAATAACATATTAATAGTTGACATACCTATCCCAGTATAATAACCAAATAGTGACATACACTATCCCCAGTATAATAACCATATTATAGTGACAACGCTATCCCAGTATAATAACCATATTAGTGATATACGCTTCTCCCAGTATAATAACCATATTAGATAGTGACATACGCTATCCCAGTATAATAACCATATTAGTTACATACGCTATCCCATATAATAACCCTATTATAGTGAATATACGCTATCCATTATAATCCGATATTAGTGAATACTCTAATCCCAATAAATCACCATATATGATATACGCTATCCCCAGTATAACTAACCATATTATTGATATACGCTTCCCGTATACTAACCATAATTAGTGTATAAACGCTATCCCAGTATAAATACCCATATGAGTGACCAAGTACGCTATCCCAGTATAATAACCATATTAGTGATATACGCTATCCCAGTATATCACCATATTAGTTGACATAACGCTATCCCCGTATAATACCATATTATTAAGAACACTATCCCATAGAATAACCATATTAAGTGATATACACTATCCCAGTATAATAACCATATTAGTGATATACGCTATCCCAGTATAATACCATATTAGTGTTACACATCCTCAGTATACATAACCATATTAGTGATCTACTCTATCCCCCAGTAATAACCATAAAAAAATTAGTGATTACGCTATCCCAGTCATAATAACCATATTAGTGAATACCTATCCCAGTATAATAACCATATTAATAGCGAATACACTACCCCAGTATAATAACCATATGTAATAGCGATATACGCTATCCCAGTCATAAATAACATATTAGTCGATATACACTATCCGCAGTATATAGCCATATTATTGAATACACTATCCCGTATAATAACCCTTTAGTGATATACACATCCCGAGTTACTAACCATATTAGTGACTTACACTACCCTTATAATACCATATTAGTGATATACGCTTCCCAGTAATAATAACCATATAGTGATATACTCTATCCCAGTATAAATAACCAATTAGTGAATACGCTATCCCAGTATAAGAACCATATTTAGTGATATACGCTATCCCAGTATAAAACCTATTAGTGATATACGCATCCCATATAATAGACCAATTAGTGATATGACACTATCCTATAATAACCATTTAGTGATATACACTATCCCAGTATAAATGAAACCATAAATTAGTATATCCACACTATCCCAGTATAATAACCAATTAGTTATTACGCTATCCCAGTATAATAACCAATTATAGTGACCCTACACATCCCAAGTATAATAACTATTTGTGATATACGCTAATCCCAGTTATAACCATATTAGTGATATACGCTATCCCAGTATAATAACCATATTAGTGATATACCCTAGCCCTATAAGACCCATATTAATAGTGACATACACTTATCCCAGTATAATAACCATATTAGTGATTACGCTATCCCATTAATCACCATATAATAGTGACATACGCTATCCCAGTATAATAACCATATTATGATAGACGCTATCCCAGTATAATAACCATATTAAGTGATAATACGCTATCCCCAGTTAATAACCATAGTAGTGATCTACGATATCCCCAGTATAATCACCTATTAGTGACATACACTATCCCAGTATAATAACCATATTAGTGATATACACTATCCCAGTTATAATAACCAGATTAGTGATATACACTATCCTCAGTATAATAACCATATTAATACGATATATAACCCTATCCCATAATAATACCATATTAATAGCGATATCACTATCTCTAATAATAACCTATTAATAGCGATATACACTATCCCAGTATAATAACCATATTAGTGAGATGCGCTATCCCAGTAATAATAACTATAGATAAGTGATATACGCTACCCATTATAGTAAATAACCATATTAGTGATATACACTATCCCAGTAATAATTACCATATTAATCCGAGATACCCTATCCCAGTACTAATAACCATATTATAGAGAGTATACACTATCCCAGTATAATAACCATATTTAGCGAGATACACTATCCCAGTATAATAACCATATTATCGCTCTACACGACCCGTATAATCACCATATTAATGCGATATACCTATCCCATATAATAACCTATTAGTGATATACGCTATCCCGTATAAATAACCATATTCGTGATATACACGCTCCCATATAATAACCATATTAAAAACAACAAAAATTTTTGGGGGGGGGTAATATACGCTATCCCAGTATAGATACCATATTAGTGATATACGCTCTCCCAGTAGAATAACCATATTAAGTGACATACACTATCCCCGTATAATACCATAGTAGTGGATATACACGATCCCGTATAATAACCATAGTAGTATATTTCGCTATCCCCCCAAAGTTAATAATACCCATATTAGTACATACGATATCCCAGTATAATACCCATATTAGTAACAATACGCTATCCCAGTATAAATAACCAGTATAGTGATATACACTATCAGTATAATACCCATTTAAGTGACATCCGCTATCCCCAGTATAATAACCAATTAGTGTATACGCTATCCCAGTATAATAACCATATTAGTGATATGCCGCTATCCCAGTATATAACCATATAGTGATATGCGCTATCCCAGTATAATAAACCATATTAGTGATATACGCTATCCCAGATATAACATATAGTGATATACGCTAATCCCAGTATATCCCCATTTATTGGCGACATAACGGCTATCCCAGTATAAACCATATAAATGGCGACATAACCGCTATACCAGTATAATACCCAATTAAATGGCGATATACGCTATCCCCCGTATAATAACCATAGTAATAGCGATACACGCTATCAGTATAATAACCACATTAATAGCATACAACCTATCCCATTATATCCACATTAATAGCGATATAACGCTATCCAGTATAATAACCACATTAATAGCGATATAACCTAATCCCAGTAAATAATAACATATAAATAAGCGATATACGCTATCCCAGTATATAACCATATTAATAGGACATACACTATTATTATATAGATAATGTTCCCTGTTTGTGAGATTTTGAAACATTCCCTGCCCATGGCTGCTGTACACACAGGGCTGTATTAACCAGGGCTACAGCACCGCACTGGATATATATAACGGACCGTCTGTCAGTTTTTTAAGTTCTAAATGCGTTCTTTCTGACAAACTGAACATTTGCCTTGGGACTGTTCACGCCACTGAAGTGACAAACCAATGTCCTGGAAAACACTTTCCCACAGTGACTGTGGGGCGAAAGCCATAAACCCAACCACGCAGTCCAGTCTCCTTCACATAGAAAGGTGGGGAACCATGATACACATACTTCCAGGCAAAAGTGGAAAGTTACTTTTATTATACAGAATATTCCTAAAATTAAAGTGCTGCCATACTGGTTGGATAGTGTAGTTTGCAATGGCGAGATCTTGAGACAGCACAATCATTGTGATCATGACGGGGTGAATTGTCTACTATTCGGTCTATGACACTCGTATATATACACCCTCTCATCCCATAGGGTTCCCTCCTCCCCCATTCAGCCAGACACAGTCGTTTGTCCCTCTTAGATGGACTGACCCGATCACGTGTCTGATTGGCTGTACGGGTTACGGCCTACCTCGTTGACCTTTGTTCTGATTTGGTTTCCGAACCATTGTCTGGGGTCCTCACTCCATCTAATAATAAGGAATTACCAAAGGTAATAACTTCATATAGACTCACATTGGGAGGTCACCCATAGGCTTTCTCATCTTTTATATGCAGGGACCTGACATCGTTCTCAAAACCCCCCTATTTTCACATTTCCAAACACATTGCTCACTGTGTACAGGAGAACTGGCTATGTTTCTTGTTTCCCTTTATATGGTGGGTAACAATGAGGTTCTAGTTTAACAATAATCCGGGTGTTTGTCTCCTACCTGATACAAAAGTTCAATATAAAAAAGTACTGGCTCTCCTTATTAATAATTAGACTTTACAAG
>JAACNH010005057.1:0-17500 GCA_019447015.1 Hymenochirus boettgeri | reverse complement strand
AAAATAACCATTTTCAAAAACAAAATTATGATATTTGCCACGCCCACACGATAGCCACGCCCACATACTAAGCCACGCCCACATGCTAAGCCACGCCCACTTTCCCGCGGCTTGCGTGCGCTCAGTCTAGGGGTGGCATTCAAAGTTGTTTCAGGTGCCAAAAACCCTAGGGACACCCCTGAAGCTGAGGCATCAAATCACCATTTGGAATGGTTACAATCATGCTATATATTCTGTAACTCTATTGCAAAGGGCATATTTATAAAAGCGTGGTATTGAAACTTTGTGATGTGCTGTTACAGAAACTGTCATTTGAAAATGGCATACTTATTTTGCACTGTGCTGTATCCTATAGCTGGACAGTTCTTTTTTTTTGACCACATCAAACTTTTACAATACATTCCGACTTTTTCAACCACAATCATAAAATTACACTGTCTGGCTGTAAAGTACCTACAGTATAATGTTTCCTACAGCCTTGTTTGAAATGTACAAGTTGGTATAAACAATCAGTATTGAAAAACAATTTTGTATCCCTGTTGACTGATATAAACACGTTTACAATACACAATATTTTCTTATGATAGAACATATAACTTTTTACATTTATTACATAGGTATACATTATTATTTGCAAAATTATGATATTCAGATTTAAAGGATATGTCCATTAATGTTTAAGTATGTTTTCTTCAGTTTAAGAACGGGATGTATAGAGCGTGTCTACCTTCCGTTCTTCAGTTAAACCTGCAGGAGAGAAGAAGAAAACTTAACGTGGATCCCTCCAGTGCTGGCTTCTCACTGACAGGTCCCGACGCATCCACACTCCCTTGCACTGTGCACATGCTATGGAGTGTCGGAGAATGTCAGTGTGGCGGAAGACGTCTTCAATTAAACTGAATAAAACATACTTTTAAGGATAAGTGCACTGAAAATCAAGTTATGTTCATTTGGAAGCTGCAGCTTTAAAAATACTGTTGCCATATTTATTTTTTACTTATGCCCCTCCAGAGCCTACCTTTGTGCCTTGAAAGTTGCTGACATCTTGTTACTGGTTTGCTGAATGTTAAGCTCCACCCCTCTGAGATTTCCTCTGCTTTCTCCTGCTTTAGCCTCAAACAGTAATGCCTGTGAGTTCCGTGCACTCTCCTGCTTTAGCCTCAAACAATAATGCCTGTGAGTTCCGTGCAATTATAGGAGACATTTCCCGCTACTAACACTGCTTTGTCCTGGCCGACTGCTCGCAGTGGCGAATGGTCGAGATGAAAAATTGGCCATTTGTTCCCCGCCTAATGTTCTCTTTTACCAAGAAATCCACATTTGCCCTTCAATATCAATATCACAGAATTTGCTAAATATTGTCGGTATGGGACCTATTGGACAAGACAGAAAATTTCCATTTCTGGTTCCCTTTACTACAGTAGGGGGAGCTGAAACATTAGACCATGTATGGGCACATTGAACAATCATTCTGTATATGGAATATATGGAACACTCACTTCTGTGTATATATAATAATATAATGAAATGTTAATAGTTCGCTACCACCTCCAGGATTTCTTAATTCCTGCTCACTAAGCTCCATCACAGGGGGTAAGTACAGTAATTACTGAATATAAACCCAGTTCAGCAACACCTTAAGCAGCTGCAGGGTTAATATTGATACAGTTTTGTATAAATTATTAATAGTTATTCTGCTGTCCATCACAGGACAGACTGGATACATTTTGAAACATACAAATGCGCTTCTCATTACAGCTCAATTGACATGTAACAAACTATGTAACAGTCTATGGAGACCAGGAGAAGTGGACCAGCAGATGCGCTGAGCAGGCAGAAAGGGGGGGATTCCGGCACCAGGAATCCTCTCCCAAACACGCCCCTATTATGTGATTGAGTTTGACACCACTGATTTAGTATATCATTTATTGCTTTGAGTTTTCCAGATATCTGATGGCTACATTGGAATTAAAGGGATCCTAAACAGATCATTTTAAGTACCTAAAATCTGTTTCTATTATTTACAGGGGGATGAGAACGCTTATCTCCACCTCCCTGTGAATAATAGAACGGCCAGGGGACACTGCCGAACTTACCCTTACCTGCCCTACACTCGCTGCTGCTCACATGCGCAGAAGTTAGGCGCTCGGTCGGCCAGCGCTCCTGACAGCTGGAGCTGGAGTGCTGGTAAGGTAAGTTTGGCAGTGTCCCCTGGGTGTTCTATTATTCACAGGGAGGTGGGAATAAGTGGTCTCACCTCCCTGTGAATAATAGAAACACTTTAGTAATTTTCTGCTAAAAAAAGTCAAACAATTAACAACTCTTTTTTTTAATTTGACCATTGACCTTTGAAAAGGTCTCTTATAGTGTAAGGCCTGGAAAAGGTAGACTTCCAACAAGCAGAGGCAAAATAGATTTAAGAAAGAAAGAAATCGGCAAAAGAGGAAATCAATTGGGGATGTTTTTTTAAAAAAGTTTACCAGCAGTTATGCAAACAAAGACCTAAATATAAGCAATGAAGTAGAAGTATGAATATAGAGAACCTGGTAAAGTTGGAATGTTAAGAGTAAACACTTAAAGAAATTGCAGTAGGTTGAAGCGTTACACGTTATGTGTCTGCCAGTTTGATAGTTAACAAATAGAAAGCCTGTATGATCTTCACATTCATTATTTTCCTTATAGAAACAGATACTGTTGGCACCTTTACAAAATAAAGCAGTGTTGCAGAGCAAAAACAAGGCCAGCTACCCAAGGATTTTTTTTGTGGAGAGCAGATGTGGAAATATAGGCTTTAAGGGACACTATACTGAAAACTACAAAAGGCAGCACTGGGGAATTAACAAGAGATACTTTAAAATGTGTAATAGAAAGGTGGTATTTAGCCCATCAGCTATACGTTTAATTCCAGTGCCAGCCTTCATTAACAGTGCCAGCAATGATGACCCCAGAGAACTGATAATAATTAATTCACAGTCAGTGCAAGATCGTTTAAACCTTCTTTAATTGGGATTACATGTGCTAATTCATGATGTATTATACAGTATGTGAACATGATAAGCAAAACAGTCTGCTACTATGAAACAAGCACATCAGTTTCATGCCTTTATCCAGGACTATGAATTTCAACCAAATATAGCTTATAGCTAGCCAGCCATCACTTAAGGCAAGGCCACACTGTAACTCCAAGTAGCGCCTCAGAAAACGCAGCAATCAAGCACATTAACGTGCATGTATTCCATGCTAGTGCAAATTGATGCGATCTGATTAGCAGATTGCATCAAAATGCAGGGGAGTGGACCTAGTGTGGCCAGACCAATTGTCCAAAACTAGTTCGTTTTTTAACGCGTGATCGGATTGCGTCCGGATTGTGCGTTAAAATGTGGTGTGCCTAGCAATGCAATTTCTTAGTTGTTAAACAAAAAGCATTTTTATACGTTTGCATGTTGTAACATGTGCTTTAGTGCATTATCATGCATTGGACTTTTTTTGTTCAAAAAATTTTATTTGATTTTAGAATTATATGTGGAAAATCAAAAAACAATTAAAACATACAACATAACATTATTTCTGGTGTATTATAAATTAAAGGACAATCATACTCATTCAGTAACTGATTTATTTCTGGCTCCTCCCACAGTCATTGTCAATGACAATTCTCCCATCCATGACACTGGAGAACATAGTATAAGATTAAAAATCAATATCAAGATATTAATCTGATCTTGAGAGCTCCCCTTCCTTCATTTCCATGTTTTAGCATAAATGCTGAGCATATCAAGAGATTTGCATTTTATTTTTAAACTTGTGATGGGAGGTTAAATAGGTCAGATGTGGGGAGACATGTATAGAGAAGATAAAGCATCACATACTGTAATAGTCTTTCACATATCCTCAAAAAAGTTGCTACACTTGTGCATGATCACCAACAATGAGCCTGGTACATAAAAGCCCAACCCCTAAAACTAACCTTCGGAAATGTTAAGTTGATCCTGTTTAAGAGCATTTTACATGTAATGTTTTTTTGAAACATAGCAACAGCATTTGTATTTTTTTTTTAATTCTATCATATGCTTTTCTATGGGGTCATAGAATTCAAAAAAACACGAAGAAATAGTATCACACATACTTTCTTATTACTTTTTATTCTAAGGTAGCTGTGCTAGCAAATTACAGAGAGAAAAGGCAAGCATCTGTAAACACAGACAACTTTGCAATACAAATTTTTTTCCCCCTCAAAATGATAGTAGGTGTTCCATCCAGGACTTCTAACAGTCCTCTATATAGGAAAAGAAAGGCCCACAACGCACTCCACCGCTTCAAACATTTATTCTGGCCAACATTTGTTTCGGGGGCCAGTATCAAGCCACACAGTTAGACAGCATTTTTCAAATGTCAAACATCTATCCCCATAAATAGACTGAATAAATTATTGCTATAAGTATTTTTTGAGTGTGCCTCCCTTCAAACATATATATTGCCACTTAACTGATGTGGCGCAGATTCTAGGGGGTGCACCTCATAACTTACCTGTTAGGACTCCATGGATTGGCTTTATTGGATTGCTTGATCTCCTCATGAGTGTCTAAATTGCACATGTTTGGGTCTATCTATGGGTATAGATGTTGATGTTATATGTGGACACATCCCTTTAATTAAAATGGGTAGGGCCTATGAGGCTATATAGTTCTGTCATCAACAGTGATGTTGTCAGGATACTGTAGCAATTTTCTTGTGTTTTCGGATATTTGCTTTTTCTCCCATTTGTGATTTGGGAGATCCGGCCCGGGTTAGGAGGAGGGGTGTCTGACCTTGGGTGGTGGTGGCCTACCAGCCATGGCTGTGGGATGGAATCCCTTGGTTTCAAGAACGGTCGACATCGCGCTAGGATAGTAAGTGACTGCACGAGGGATCAGCGCCATTTTGCTTTAACATACAAGATTTCCCTCACTCCCTCCCTAAAAGTTGGTATTTAAGTTTATTAGGCATATTGTTTTTGAGTTATTAAATGAGAAGGGTTGGTTGGAGTCACAGCTGGAAGATAAATCCTTGCAAAGGATATGGTTTTGGAGCATTACATGCCTGGGGATTCAGAGGCCTGGCATTCTAACTTTGGCTGCTAAATAAACATTTGAAACGGTGGAGAGCGGTGTGAGCTTTTCTTTTGCTATATAGAGGACTGTCAGAAAGGTCCGATGGACCGTTGTAAATAATTACCTCAAACCCTGCCATCCTACCTTGTGGTCCTCTCCAGTCTCCACCATCTTCAAAAGTTAGGCTCGTACACTGAAGCAGATATTTCAGGACTAACCAACCCATATTTCTGTATTTGGTTGGTTGTCTATAAATATCTGTGTTTTTACAACTGACTGATTTTCAATCATTTTTTCCAGTCAAATCAGACAAAAGAATCGGTTATTGCAGAGAAGCACAGTCTTCTAAACAATCAGTTATGAAAATGTTCGCAGCAACCTGTTTGTCTCCAAAACATCTGCTCGTGCGTAACCTAGCCTTAGATATGGTTTTGAGATTGACCCCAGAGGAAGTATTCCCTTAACCGTGTGACCCGTTTATTCATTGTGTATGAACACCATGCAGCAAAAGCACAAAAGCGCACTGAAGAAGAAAAGATTAAAGGATTAGTTCACAAAAAGTGAGCTATTCCTTTAATGTATTGAATGAAGACTGGGAGGTTGAGGAGCTATGCCTTACCTCCCGATCTTTAATCAATATCACAGGAGCCAGGGATAACGAAAACTTACCTTTCGCGCAATCCACCACAGCAGAACTGACAGGTCCCGTACTTCCTGGTTCGCATAGAAGTACATACGCAATAATGCATGCTATAGTTGATAAGAACCGGGAAATGGTTGGGAATTTCAGTGCTGCTGCGGTGGATGACGGAAGGTAAGGCATAGCTCCTTAACCTTTTCAAGCGAACTATTCCTTTAAGTGGACACATGAAAAAATATTAGGGTAACCACAACTTAATTGCAGCTTGAACCTTACTCACATGGCTACTAATATTTAGTGCTTTTGTCTGAATTTTCACAGAACAAATTTTAACCTTAAAAGGGACACTAAACACTTAATCTATAATTGAACACATGTAAGTAGCACTTACTCTGATTTGCGTGTGTTGCTGAATGGCTTCAATCCAGCACACATTTTGGTTAGGAGCAGTATCCCCCTACTTCTTTATCCACTCCCATTTCATTCGACCTGACCTTTTTCCCCACAAAAAAACTGTCAAGCTGCACACAGCACACAGCATTCCAACTGTCAAAACTCTGTCACCATTCCAGCAACAATAAAAAACTCACAGAAGAATAGTTTTTGGGAGGAACTTGATTGACAGCTGAAATATAAGACGTTTTAGATTGGTATATAAAGAATAGGGGGCAGATCAACAAAAAAACTATACAGTGGTGGTTGGGAAGAATTATAGTTTACAGTTATGGTCAATTTAAAATAAAACCTATTTTTTGGTATAGATGCCTTTTAAGATTTACATTTTTTTGCCTTCATTATGTTTTGTTTTGGTTTTTTAAAAATTCAGTAGCATTTAGCAACCACAACATTTAGTTATTGGGTCTGAGTTTACCATATCCTAAATCTTCTCCATTTCAGCCAAACAGCCCTGCAGCAAAGTGCAATACTGATATTAATGTCTGATGTGATCATATACTGACTGTGCTGTCATTTTACACTAATCACATGCCTGATATTACCACATTTATTTTGTACAAGTCTGCCCTTTTTTGGTTTGGTTGAACTGCCCTCCTTAATAGTGGCAACCAGGGTTGGTAATTCAAGGCAGTCCACTCAGAAAGCTCCAGATTAGATTAGGGCAAAAGTTTTGGAATTTCACAGTCAAAAGTTCCAACTGCAGAAATTACAGTCGGAAATTGGAAAATGAAACTTGAAAATGAAAATCAACAGATCCGCTTTGTAGCGCACACGGTCACCATTTTTGCAGACCCAATGCGCTCCAATTGCGGACTATGCACAGGCTGCAACGCAAACTGACGGTAATGCGCAATGAAACAGATAGTGTGGCCTCAGCCTACTGTTTACAAAATGTAACTATCCATTAACTGATTAACTGATGTCAGTTACAACATCAATTGGCCCCCACCACTAACACAGGTTCCAATGTCTCAACTGATATTCTTCCATTAATAAATAAGTATACTGTACTGTAGGCCCTTCCATGCACAAGGTTTGCAGATAAATAATATTATTATTTATTTATAATTTCTATTTTATATATTTATAATTCAATGACAGCCCTGGCTGTTGGTAATTGTGTTTCCCTTGCTCAAAAACAATTGACTTTACTTAACATTTTGGATTCACATATTGGATACACAGATTTCTGTAGGCCCAGCATGCTACATTTTCAATATTTACAGTTTTTAAAAGTTGGTAGAAATACAACTAACAAGAGGAGTACAGTGCTTTCAGTAAAGCAAGCCCCAATAGCACAGTTCCTCTATTCCACTGAAAGAATAACCATAATGTGAGTCTGTATTTCCCATAAGCATATCTATATAAAATGTAATACATGTAATGAAGAGATTTTAGTCATCCTTGCATGGAACATGATTTCCACAAAACGTATTACTTAGAAATATACTGTGCTATTTTTTCAATTTTAAATAAAAATGAATGAATGGGGATGACTTTTCACATATTCAACAGCAGAGGGAGCAATCTATTAGTAATTCCTTGGGGTGGGTTTTATTTTAAACAGATCATAATATTTTGATTTGAATAAGGTATCTATTAATACTTTGGACCTGTATTTTTTTCCTCATAGTGAGCAGTATGTCATTTATTAGAAGTGAAGCAGATTTTAATGATTTGTGTGTATAATTCCAAATCATTAGAAAACATTGGTCAGTGCTATATGTAAAATAGTGTACATAAGCAGAAAAAAACAGGTAAGATTGTGTTTAAATTGGCATTACCCTAAAAGAAACAATGGGACTTATAATTATGGTTATCGTACTGATCAGAAATCTTGTTATATATTTATAATAACCTCCATTATAATGTATTCTCTTGCCTCTGTAATGAATCCTCTGCTCCACATAATTAGTAGAAGTTATACACGGTTACACCAAATATATACGGTGCCGTTCTGCATTCTGCCCATATCATAAGGCAAAGCAGTTTAGAGACTGCTTAGAGAAATGCCCAATTTTTAAGCCTGAGAGATTGCAACCAGACAGGATTATGACTTTCTTGCTGAAGCCTAGCATCTTATTCGCTTTTACTGACTTACTTGTGTTAGGAAGGGATATTTCTAAAACCAGCAAAGCCTTTGGGGCCTTGCCATTTGACAACCCTGCACTGTAAAGGATTCTTTGGTCTTTTTGACAGTAAACTATTGTATTTAAAAGCATTTGAAAAGAAGATTGATATTATGATTGCTTGTAATCAAAATCTATGATACTTCTCAGGGTAATTCACTGTCTAGAATTAGGGGTGCTATGGCATGTGCAGATATGATTCACTAAACCTCCACAAATTCATAAGCAACATGAAGGCATTATCCATAATTATAAAAACATTAAAATATCAACAATAAAGATGCCCCCTTTCTTGTACAATACAATCAGGGCTTTATAAATACAGGATTGTTACAGCTGTTAAAATGATATTAAAGCATGGGTTTTTAGTTCTATATGCTTTTAAATTAATGCGGTTTAATTGGGCATTAAATGGCATTAATAATGCCCCTTTTAAGAAAACTTAAAAGATCTCAGCAAAAGCTTCTTGTTCCCAGCAGTACCTCATTCCTGGACATGGGCTATGATGTAGAATGGAAGGGGGGGAACTGACAATATCTAAGAATGGGAAGATCTTACACTGCTAGCCTCTCTGCTTAGGGAGTATATTGGGAGGCAGGAATATTCAACTCTACCTCCCCTTCTATTATACCTTTAAGGTAAATGCTTTATAAATCATGTACTTGTAAATAAGCACAGTCAAAGTAAGCCCAAGAGATCTGGTATCATCCCAGCATCTGCATTGTTAGAGAGCCACATTCCCACATCCTTTCCTGGGCCAGCAGTCCAACCAATAAAAATGCACATTTATGTGAAAGTGCCCATTTTTTATTGGTTGTATCTCGGCCCAGGCATGGAAGTGGATTAAACATGCAATTATTTAGGGGGGTTATCCGCTTTAGTTTCCAGATGTTGGAATGTTGCAGGTTAGGTATTTTGTGTTGAGTTCCTGAGAGAATAGACCCTTTCATGATTGATATTTACAGTTAACCCTTTGAAATAATATCTTTAGTGGCTAAGATAATCATAGCAAGCTTTTAGAATATTCTAGTTTCTTTTAAGCTGATTCAATGAAACTGTGGTGTTCTCTGATATATAGAAAACATTATATGTATATACATCAGAGAGAATCACAGCTTCATTGTAATCAGCTTGAAAAAGGAACTAGAATGTTCTGAAAGCTGCTATTATCTTAGCCAATAAAGGTATCACTTTATACCACTTTTTGTTGTTTTTTTATATCAATAGGGTTAACTGTAAAACATTTTGACTGGCAAACACGTACACCACCTTTTCCTGCGTCTACATGATTTGACTTAAAAATACTGCCTGTATGCAGTATAATAATAAATTGTTTATAGATTACTACACATAGAGTGATACTCTTATATTAATTTGGCTTGAAGAGCCAAATTACTTTTCTTTCTTCATTTTCTTCTTCTGTTTTATTCCATTTGTTGACTCTATTCCCCCATGTTTGAGCTAGAGACAGGAAATTCGGTACAGACGTGCAGGTCATATAGTAGTATATATAGTTGGAAGTGTGATATCTTCTAGCTAAGGAATCCACGGAAACTTACAGCGATATCAGTGAATGTTGGGACATTTTTCCTATAGACTATAATGGGAACAATCCTCAAATGTGGATATTTCCAGGTTTAAGGTCATGCGATTGAAACAGTTAGTATCATGGTCATAAGCACAACACTGACATCCCCAACCCCCACACAGACACAGGCACACATCTAATGACCTACCCTTACCATTCCTGTGGCACCCAACTTAAATGGTAACTATAGTAATTTTTTATCAATAATCAAAAAAAGTTCATTTTTTACCCACCAACCTGACACAGGTACACGCACCTACTGACCTAACCTTTCCTTCCTGTGGGTGACTATAGTAAAAAAAAAAAAAAAAAAAAAATTGCTCTATCTTCAATAAAAGTTTTATGGTCATAAACTCAAAAAAGATCATTCCATTACTGTAGCAGACATACTTAAAGGGTACATAGTCAAAAAACTAATTTTGACCAATCATCAAAAAGTTAGTTTTTATTCCCAAACTGACACAGATACACAACATACGGTCCGCCTTTACATCCTGTGGCAGATGTCCTTAAAGGGTAACAATAGTCAAAAAAAAACTGTGATTTCTCATCAGTAAATGATAATGATATGCTAAAACACATACCCCAGCCTAACACAGGTTCACAAACCAGTATCCTCTTTCATTGCCATAGAAAGATTATTGAGTTTTAAAACCTGCAGCACAAAAACACACATTCCTTCCACAAAATGTAGACTTTCAAGCCAAATTCAAGTATTAAACCTAAACTTTCCCTTTCTAGTTATTTTAAATTCTGTGTACAAAGGTCAAAATTCACACCATGAGGAGTTTTAGGATACATACAATCTTTTAATATAATTGGGGTCATATGTCAACCTACTGAGAACTGGGACAACACATGCCATTCTGCCTAATAACTGACAGACATGTCTGGCACTGGGAACCTGAAGAATGAAAGTAAGTTTTCTGTGGTCAGGTATCAGTTTCTCATGTCTAAAAGAATGTCTGGTGCTCTTTGCTATGCTCATACTCAGATTCAGGCTACTTGAGGTCAGATTAACCAAAACATACTGTTTCAGTATCATATTAAATGGGGGAAAATACTGTAATAACCCCGCCTCCCTCCCATAATAGTACCCAGGTGCTAGGTCCTCATCCCTGGGTGAGAGTTCAGCTCCTTGCTCGCCCCTTTGGAGAAGAAAAAAGTAGAACCCTAATAACCAGAATATGGGAACATATTGGAAAAAGTCATACAGAAAGGAGAAATTATTCCATGTGCATACCAATATTTGCACAGCACCATATGGGTTGCTTTAGATAGACCACACTAGCGCATTTCTCACACGTCAATGCATGAGAAAAAATTGCAGGGCATGTCATAGTAATTCACCCTCTTTTATATTTATTTTTTTTAACCCCTTCTAACAGTTGATCCAGAGAAGGCAAAAACCCCAAGCAAAAAGGGGGGGGAATTCCTTCCTCACTCCAAACGGCAATCGGAAAGTATCCCTGGATCAACCAAATCTATATGTAATAATACCAGGTAATCTCATATTTTATAGTTTTAGAAACTATCTAGCCCACTTTTAAAGCTAGTCAATGAACTTCCATTACCATATCTGCTGGAAGACAGTTCCACAGTTTCACCGATCTCTCCTGTAAAGAAACCTTTCCTAACCTGAATTGAAACTTCTTCCTTCCAACCTTAAAGGATGTCCACGAGCCTCTGATTGACCTATTCGTGAACAATGCACCAAAGTGTTTATTGTAATGGCCCTTAATATATTTGTATAAGGTTATCATATCCCCATGCAAACGTCACTTCTCCAAGTAAACAGCCCTAATTGTTCTAATCTGCCTGCATAGTCAAGCCCTCCATTCCCCTTATAATTTAGTTGCCCCTTCTCTGAAATGTTCCATTTCCAAGATGTCCCTTTTGATATGGGTTTCCAAAACTGCACTGCATATTCCAAATGAGGCCTTACCAGTGCCTTGTAAAGAGGAGAATAATATTTCTTCTCTCTTGAATCTATTCCCTTTATACAAGACAATATCTTGTAGCTCTAGCTGTTGCTACCTGGCATTGTTTGCTACAGCTAAGTCTGTTATCTACCAGTGGGGGCCACCGTGTGTATAATGTGTTCAATTTTTCTGAATCACACGAGTTCATATAATGCTGATGCGTGCACTCTATACACATAAGTTACCACTGGTCCAGTGTGGCCTCAGTCTAAACAATATTAAATTCTTGGCACTGGAACAACTGGACAAAAAATTTTATATACTGTAGGGGAAGTGAGGGATGGATTATTACAGCTATAAAAACATATATATAGAAATACATTTTTAAATTTGCTAGTGTATTTTGGGGGGTTAAATAATATGGTGGAACTATCTCATTTTCAGGATACATATTTATAATTTTAGTAGAATTTGTTACTGAAATGATGTACCTATGTTACTAATTTGTCTTTTCTAATCTTCTTTTCCCCTTGATTTGTGACCAGCTAGACAGTTTTGCTATATTATTAGGGCTATGTTCCGAGAGTGCTATTCCTCTCTATTGCCCCTTTTAGCATTGCTAATAACGTCTCTCTGTGCTTTGAGAAATGGGTTTGTCCATATCTGAATCTTTTATGGCAGTTATCTGGTGATATTTAAGATTCTGGCTTATGGCTTGGTACACTGGTTGCGGCAGGTACCGCAAACCAGTTTTTGCACACCCGCACTAGTTATGGACAGCAGCAGAGCAGCCCACCAACTGGAAAGCATGATTTTTGTAGATAGAACTCCTGCAATGGAGGAGCAGAGAGTAGCAGTTAAAAAAAGTTCAGTACAGAACTGCAGAACCTGATCAAAAAGCAAGAGTGGGTGGCTTTCACTAACACCTAGTTATCTTCCTTGAGGTATTTTTACATGTTTGGCTGAAGTTACCTTTGTTAATCCCTTCTAAATGCTATGATTTTGACTTTGACCATTTTTGGGACCCAATCATGGCAATCTGTTGTCTTCAATCAAGAATAGGTATGAATTGTATGGATCTTCGTGGGGTTACTTTGAGAGGGAGGCAGGGTGGATTTGGGTAGGGCATGGGTGTTGGGCTTAGGTCTAGGTGTGGGTATGGCCCTGTCCATGGTCAATACTATGCCATGCTGTCAAGCAAATATAAATATAAGTACAGTTGTAATGACTGAAAGCTACAAATATACTGATATATAACATTTATTGACAGGCAAAGTCTAAATGATGTCATATTCCCAATGCTACATGATATGTGTTTCTAACTATAATCCGTGGTCAGTATGTTTCCAAGCAACATTCTGAACAAAATCACACACAACAGTCACCATCTGTCACTACATTCTTTACAGAATGTCTTTATTAAACGCTGGACCACAACATTCCTAGATATTAAATGGTGGGATAGAACAGCACTGCTTCTTCCATAGATTTTTCCATGGAGACAAAATATTAGCTTTAGGTAGCATTGAAAGTTGAATACAAAAGAGGAGCATTTGCACTCAACTTGGCGCAAAGTGTCAGAGAAGAAGCTAACATGTCAGCCTACTATTTTGACTAATTTATTATTATATTATTATGGATTTATATAGTGCCAACATCTTCTATGGTGGCTTTACTATACATAAGTCATACATAATTAACATAAAGGGTTCGTGCGATATGAATACACATTACATGTGAGTACTCAGATTGTGACCAAAGTGATGCAGTTAATTACATTAACATTGTGAGACAGTTTAGAAGGGAGGAAAGAAGGGCATGCCCAAGTGGAGTTGACAGTCAGGTGAAAAAAGAGAAACTTCTATCAGCAACACCATTATTTACGCAGCGCGGGCATCTGTATCAAATTTTTCACTCTGTCTATTTTTTGACGACAGTTGATTATTAATTCACAATCGTTTACAATCCTACCATAGATAGATAGATAGATAGATAGATAGATAGATAGATAGATAGATAGCAGAGGTAGAGAGATAGATACCAGAGATAGATAGCAGAGATAGATAGATGGATAGATAGATAGATAGATAGATAGATAGATAGCAGAGATTTAGAGATAGATAGCAGAGATAGAAGAAAGATAGCAGAGATAGATAGATGGATATCAGAGATAGATAGATAGCAGCAGAGATAGATAGATAGCAGAGATAGATAGATAGCAGAGATAGATAGATAGATAATAGCGATAGATAGATAATAGCGATAGATAGATAGCAGAGATAGATAAATATCAGAGATAGAGAGATGGGTAGATAGAAAGATGATAGATAGATAGATTAGATAGTAGTAGCTAGATTGATAGATGGAGTGATAGATAGATAGATGGAGAGATAGATAGCAGAGAGAGAGTGATGGATAGCAGAGAGAGAGTGATGGATAGCAGAGAGAGAGTGATAGATAGCAGAGAGAGATCAGAGAGTGATAGATAGCAGAGAGAGAGTGATAGATAGCAGAGATAGAGTGATAGATAGCAGAGATAGATAGCAGAGATAGGTAGATAGAGATAGATGGATAGCAGAGATAGATAGATAATAGAAATAGATAGATAGCAGAGAGAGTGATAGCAGAGAGAGTGATAGCAGAGAGAGTGATAGATAGCAGAGAGAGTGATAGCAGAGAGAGTGATAGATAGCAGAGATAGAGTGATAGATGGATAGCAGATTTCTTTTTTTTTTTTTAAGATAATAGATAGATAGATAGATAGATAGTAGATAGCACAGATAGATATAAATATCAGAGATAGATAGATAGACAGATAGAGAGATAGATAGCAGAGATAGGTAGGTAGGAGGTAGATAGAAAGATGATAAAGATAGATAGATAGTAGTAGTATCAGATAGATAGATAGATGGAAAGATAGATAGATAGATAGATAGATAGACGACAGACAGACAGACAGACAGACAGACAGACAGACAGACAGACAGACAGACAGACAGACAGACAGACAGACCGAACAGACAGACAGACAGATAGATAGATAGATAGATAGATAGATAGATAGATAGATAGATAGATAGATAGCAGAGGTAGAGAGATAGATACAGAGATAGATAGCAGAGATAGATAGATGGATAGATAGATAGATAGATAGATAGATAGATAGATAGATAGATAGATAGCAGAGATTTAGAGATAGATAGCAGAGATAGAAGAAAGATAGCAGAGATAGATAGATGGATATCAGAGATAGATAGATAGCAGCAGAGATAGATAGATAGCAGAGATAGATAGATAGCGAGATAGATAGATAGTAATAGCGATAGATAGATAATAGATAGATAGATAGCAGAGATAGAAATATCAGAGATAGAGAGATGGGTAGATAGAAAGATGATAGATAGATAGATTAGATAGTAGTAGCTAGATTGATAGATGGAGTGATAGATAGATAGGAGAGAGATAGATAGCAGAGAGAGAGTGATGGATAGCAGAGAGAGAGTGATGGATAGCAGAGAGAGAGTGATAGATAGCAGAGAAGAAGTGATAGATGCAGAGAGGAGGGATAGATAGCAGAGATAGAGTGATAGATAGCAGAGATAGATAGAGAGATAGGTAGATAGAGATAGATGGATAGCAGAGATAGATAGATAATAGAAATAGATAGATAGCGAGAGGAGTGTAGCAGAGAGAGTGATAGCAGAGAGAGAGTGATAGCAGAGAGAGTGATGATAGCAGAGAGAGTGATAGCAGAGAGAGTGATAGATAGCAGAGAGAGTGATAGCAGAGAGAGTGATAGATAGAGAGATAGAGTGATAGATGGATAGCAGAGATAGATGGATAATAGCGATAGTAGATAGACAGATAGATATATAGATAGATAGATAGATAGACAGATAGCAGAGATAGATAGCAGAGATAGATGGCAGAGATAGATGGCAGAGATGGATGGCAGAGATAGATGGCAGAGTAGATGGCAGAGATAGATGGCAGAGATAGATGGCAGAGATAGATAATAGAAATAGATAGATAATAGCGATAGATAGATAGATAGATAGATAGTAGAAGAGATAGATAGATGCAGAGATAGATAGATGGACAGATAGAAGAGATAGATAGATAGCAGAGATAGATAGCAGAGATAGATAGCAGAGATAGATAGCAGAGATAGATAGATAATAGCGATAGATAGAAATAGCGATAGATAGATAATAGCGATATATTATAGATAGACAGAAAGAAGAGATAGATAGATAGCAGAGATAGATAGATAGACAGATAGAAGAGATAGATAGAAAGCAGAGATAGATAGATGGACAGATAGAGAGATAGATGATAGATAACAGAGATAGAAGATAGATAGCAGAGATAGCAGATAGAATAGATAGATAGATAGATAGATAGATAGATAGATAGATAGATAGCAGATAGATAGATAGATAGATAGATAGATAGATAGATAGATAGATAGCAGAGATAGCAGAGATAGATAGATGGATAGCAGAGATAGATTAGATAGATAGATTGCAGAGATAGATAACAGAGATAGATAGATAGATAGATAGATAGATAGATAGATAGATAGATAGCAGAGATAGATAGATAGCAGAGATAGTAGATAGTGGATGCAGAGATAGATAGATAGATAGATAGATAGATAGCACAGATAGATAAATATCAGAGATAGATAGATAGACAGATAGAAGAGATAGATAGCAGAGATAGGTAGGTAGGTAGGTAGATAGAAAGATGATAGATAGATAGATTAGATAGTAGTATCTAGATGATAGATAGATGGAAGATAGATAGATAGACAGACAGACAGACAGACAGACAGACAGACAGACAGACAGACAGACAGACAGACAGACAGACAGACAGACAGACAGATAGATAGATAGATAGATAGATAGATAGATAGATAGATAGATAGATAGATAGATAGCAGAGGTAGAGAGATAGATACCAGAGATAGATAGCAGAGATAGATAGATGGATAGATGATAGATAGATAGATAGATAGATAGCAGAGATTTAGAGTAGATAGCAGAGATAGAAGAAAGATAGCAGAGATAGATAGATGGATATCAGAGATAGATAGATAGAGCAGAGATAGATAGATAGCAGAGATAGATAGATAGCAGAGATAGATAGATAGATATAGCGATAGATAGATAATAGCGATAGATAGATAGCAGAGATAGATAAATATCAGAGATAGAGAGATGGGTAGATAGAAAGATGATAGATAGATAGATTAGATAGTAGTAGCTAGATTGATAGATGGAGTGATAGATAGATAGATGGAGAGATAGATAGCAGAGAGAGAGTGTGGATAGCAGAGAGAGAGTGATGGATAGCAGAGAGAGATGATAGATAGCAGAGAGAGAGTGATAGATAGCCGAGAGAGAGTGATAGATAGCAGGATAGAGTGGTAGATAGCAGAGATAGATAGCAGAGATAGGTAGATAGAGATAGATGGATAGCAGAGATAGATAGATAATGAAATAGATAGATAGCAGAGAGAGTGATAGCAGAGAGAGTGATAGCAGAGAGAGTGATAGCAGAGAGAGTGATGATAGCAGAGAGAGTGATAGCAGAGAGAGTGATAGGAGAGAGTGATAGATAGCAGAGAGAGTGATAGCAGAGAGAGTGATAGGATAGCAGGATAGAGT
>JAACNH010005056.1:0-21659 GCA_019447015.1 Hymenochirus boettgeri | reverse complement strand
CATGCTTTAAAATCCTGTTGTACATTTATTGGCTGGTTATAATGCCCGGATTATAATGATTCTATTGCTAATGTTAACATCTGCCTAAAGGTGGGTACACACAGAAACAAAGAAGGTACGATATCCAACTGTAATGGTCCCGTATCGTTACTGTGTGTAGTACCATTCCCAGCACATCTCATGGCCAACAAACCGTTCACCGTCACTAATTCACTTGTTTATAAGCACTCACCCTTCACCAAGTTTCTCAAGGACATCGAACACTTCTTCAGGCTGCTTATTCAGACTTTCTTCACTTAGTTTTTTTCAGATGCCTGAAGTGAAAAAACAAAAGCAAAAATGTTTCCTTACAAACAGTTCAAGATGTAATGGCGACCTCTATGCAGGTCATACGCTGGCCTAACCTTAACATTCGATCTGGCCCAATCATTGAATTGCAATGTTGGGAAGTACGTCTATTAATATATGGACTCTTCACCTTTCAGACATACTGGTTACGAACAGTTAACAGCTAATCCGATGAACATTAAACGTAAACTTAAATAAATAAGCAAATAGAAATACTATTAAAATGTTAAAACTTTTTATTCTGGGAGGTAGGAACACTAATCCTACCTCCTGTTTTGCAGTAAAATAGGAATGGTGAGCTGTTAAAAATTCCACTCAAGCTGCAGGCACAGATTTCCCCCTCCTCCCCACCTGAGACATAGGGGTACTTGCGATCATGTTAGAAATGGTGGTGGCAGAACAGAGGAAAGAACTGTCAATGTAATGTTTTTTGTTAAAGAAGCAAGACGTGGGTGGTCAGGGGCATGACATCACCCAAACCAAGTCCCAGGCTGGTGGTTACCCAGGCAAAACATGTTTAAAAGATTTAAACTTCCACACAAAACCAGGACATCGAACCTGTAGCTCTCTGAACTCCAGCATCTTCCACTAACTTTCAATCAAATTCTATACACAATGTGCAGAATATTAGGCAAGTAGTATTTTGACCACATTCTTCATGCGTGTATTCCAACTCCAAGCTGTTATAACTTAAATGCTTATTGGATTGAAGCATCAGGTAATGTGCATTTGTGTAACAAAGAGGGTGTGGCCTAAAACAACAACAACCTATAACAGGTGTGCAAAATTATTAGGCAGCTCCTTCTACGGGAAGTGTGGTCTCCCAACAAGTTAAGTTTAAATGAAAGGCCAGGTTCCTACCTTTAAAAGATCCATCAACCACCTTCTACGTGCTCCACAGCCCAAGATATAAAGAAATGACTAACAGAAAGTTAATGGGTGGGAGGCTCAATGTCACATTCCTCAGGCTTCTCCTGCACAGTGCCGCCGGCGAGCACAGCCTCAGACTCCCTCAGTGTGTGACAGGAAGTCCCTCCTCCTCTCGCTGTGTGAAGTCCTGACAGAGAAGGTAAGGGAATCTACAGCCCCTCTTCCCACTATGTGAAAACAGCCTTTTCAGGCAGAGTTCTCACTTGCCTGAAAAGTGATATCCACAGAGTTTTCTGGAGGGGGGGGTCCAGAGTAACCCATGGCACCCGCGAGTGGGCAGGGCTTAGGAACCCACGAGTGGGGGGGCTTAGGCACCCTAAGTGGGTGGGGCTTATGCAGATGTGAGGGCAGGGCCACGGCACCCACGAGTGGGCGGGGCCACATGGCGCTGTAAGATAATGGGCCATGGGGGGCCTGCAACTGGATGGACCATGGGGTCCATGAGTGGTAGGGACCAGGGGGGCTGCAAAGGGGAGGAGGAGACACAGGACAGATTGACTGACAGTTTCAAAGCAGGAAGCAGGAAGTGTAGGGGACCTGGTGATGCTGCTGCCATATCACACACAAAAATGTAAATACCTTCAAAACTATGCAAAATAAACAATGGAAATAAATTGCAAAATTCTAAGGGGAGCAATCCTATCAATTTACCTAAGTAATTTTGGACCACAGTTCCCCTCAGCAAGCCAAAAAAAATAAAAGCTATTGGGACGAGATCACAGAGCCATCTAACGTCTTTTGATAATAGTCAAACAGGGTCACAGAAACACGTTTGGAAAAGATGCAAATTAACTGCCAAAGATTTGAGAATTATCAAAGTGAAGTACCAGGAACCCAATATGCTCTAGTGCTGCTAAATCCCAGAATGGCAAACTACTTGGAGTTCCCAGAAGGACAAGGTGTTCAATGCTTAGAGACATGGCCAAGGCAAGGTAGGCCGAAACCTCCCACTACTAAAAAGACACAGAAGTTGAAATGTCAAGACTGGGCCAAGAAAAATCTTGATGGACCAGATGGACAGGTCCGCGGCACTAGTAATGCATGGCCTAATCCCAGTTTCAGAAGCAGTGTTCCAGGGGGAAAAAATTGCATATTTAAGAAGGCATGATTTTAATGGAGGACAATGCTCCATTGCATGCAACAACGGTCTCCACGTTGTGTCTAGTTAGTAAAGGCCTTAAAATGAAAGAAAAATGACCTGGCCCCTTCTCACCTAAACCCAATTGAGAAAGTGTGGGACCTTCTTAAATCGGATATTTTGGGAAACATACATCTCTTGACCAGAGTCTGGGGGTGTGTGGTTGCTACTGTGCAAAAGTTGATGTCAGCAGATCAATAAACAGACAAACTGCAGGAGCGGAAGGTTTAGAACGGATTTGTTAATAAGGGGGGCTACGGCTACGGTATATAGGGCACTGGTTTAAAATGTCAGATGTTTATTTATTGCTATTCTTATTCATGATGATGAAAAAAACAAGTAAAATGGGGAAATCCTCTATATTCATTAGTTGTGTTATAATTCTACACAATAATAGTTGTCTAATAATTGTGACATATATCTATTCCCCTGGGAATTATTTACACTCAGATTTCCTTTGGTGCAGTGGATGGGTACGGTACAAAATAGTATTACTATTAACCCTTCCTTTACTAAACAAAACCCAGTGAATTTCCCATAATTGAATGTTGGCTGAAAGGTTAAATAGATACAAATTCGGTATTTAGGTCAAGGAAGTGACAGGGCATTAAAACAAGATTAACACAAAAAGTGGAAGTGAAATTATTCTAGGAAAAAAACATGTGTGCGACACATTGAGTCCGTATTGGTGAGTAACTCAGAAAAAGTATGGAAATGGATATAAAGATAAAGGCCGAGGAGAATTACAGGACACACAAATGATTAAATATGCAGTATAATGTACATGTGGGAAACACGATAAAAAGAAGCAGAGGGAAGGGGTTAAACTACGACTTCTTGCACGATGCAGTGCAACATTACACACGTGTGCAACACACACTGGGCAGACGTGGAGAAGTGAAACTTTAAAAAGCCCCTTTGCAATCTAGACAGGCTACATCCTATACTAGAGATAGTGTGTAACAACCCTGTACTCAGGCTACTAAACGGATTGAAACTTCCCAACAACATAAAAACTATGTAAAGTAAATTCTTGGGTAATTGAACTAACTACAGCTGAAGAAGTCACCCTGGGGCTCCATTACTGTGTCAACTCCTGGCTGGAAAGGACATTTATCTCCCATGGCCTCGGGCACAGATTTTAGAGTAAACTCATTGTGATTCTTTTGTTCAGAAATATCAAGTTCCAGCATTAATTCAACCTGATCTCAGTCTCAGCTGTTAATAAAAGATATAAAACCATTGAGTAATAGGCAGAGTCTGTTGTGGAAATACCGGGGACAGACTGCAACTGGACAAACTGACATTAATGATTTCAATTATTAATGCGGATATTTTTCATCAACTCTACTGCCAGGACAAAACTTGTAATAATACAAAATCCTATCTGGAATATCGGATGTTGAATTAAGCCTTACACCAGAGTAGCACATTGTTTGGGGATGTTTTATTTTTTAATTTAGTGTGCAAGACTTTTAGATGCACATACTCGTGGTACACCAAAATGTGTGTTGTTATTTAGCAAACAGTAACTGTGTTTAGCAATACAAGTTGCACTAGACATCACACATGGAATTTTCACACTAGAAAAATGCCCAGTATTGTAATGCAGTATATTCATTAATATAATTAGTATATTGCATAAAATAGGCTACACCAGGGCTGTCCAGCCTGCAGCTGGGAGTTGTGGGTAGTTGTAGTTTGCAAACATTGGGTTATACAGGGCTGCAAGTCACTACATGCTGTTGCACTGATAAATGACCAAGATTAAATAGACCACATAAAAGCAGACTAGTCTCACTCCTGGAGTTCTCCTCACGCTGTACAGTCTCCATTGTGTACTTGGCAGTTACAATGCTGTAGATTAAGGTGATACGGAGCAGAGCATTAAGCCAATCTCTGGTCTGATCAGCGTGAATCAACCTCCTCGCAACTTACAGTGTCTTACAATCTAATTCATCCAGGGCTGCAGAGCTGGCAGGGCAGGTCTAGAGCAAACGGAAGCAAGAAAGGAGAGGCGGAAGCAGAGAGACATGTGTGAGGGTTGTTGAAATGTGATCATCCTGTGTATATTGACAGAACAGCTTCAGGGCAACACCTTAATGTACAACCCTCCCACTATGAGAAAGGAAACACAAAGAATGAAGAATAGAAATGTTCTTTATTGCAAGATATTAATCTTGGTTAGCATTACCATATTTCCTCACACTTCATTAAATAGGACCCAACAGGTTAGGTGTAGGACAGTGCCATAGCAGGTGTGCAGGAAGCTCATTGTAAGGAAATACAGTAGTTTATGGTCTACATAATGGAACCAAGGTACCACAGGTATTTAAGATTTCATATAAAAATGAAATTAGTAAAGTAAATGGAGGGTTTGAAATGAAGGGTGAGCAGAAATTCCCAGGATGGAAGAAGAATGAAAGCCACATTTATGAAGATCAATGACTGTCAACCCCAATGACCAGTTTAACATACGGTGATCACCCTTTCCCCCCCACTCACCTTATATCTTTCAAGTTTCATTTTCCTTGCTCATTTCCCCTGTCATTTACAAATAGTAGATTTTAAAGGATAAGTGCACTTATAAATCAAGTTATGTTCATTTGGAAGCTGCAGCTTTAAAATAAACTGTTGCCATATTTTTTTTTTTACCTATTCCCCTCAGAGCCTAGCTTTGTGCCTTGGAAGTTGCTGACATCTTGCTTTCTCAGCTTGAGCCTCAAGCCCCCAGCCGCCATGTCTTTGACAACTGTAATTGTTTTGAGGTGGGATAGTTTTACACTGCCGTGTTTGTACCAGGAAAGGAAAATCACTGTAAGTATGTTTTGGATTTTCGCTTTCCCTGTGGTACTTCCACGGCAGTGGAATATGAAGGGTTTTCCAAGCATTTGCATATATGGGAGGGAGACTTTTAATTTGCTTATTTCACTTTTATTCTGTTGATGTGGCTGCCTTCAGAATTTTCTTTGCAAATTCCGTTTCTGACTTAGCTGCCACATCAAATTTATGGTTTTACAAAAGTTGATAATGAGGTCATGTTGCTGTTTGCAGATTTCAACTGGTGACACTCCCGCTGAGTATGCCCAGGATGTGGCTACTGCTCGTGGAGTGTGCTGTCACCCTATTGGGTTGAGATTGTGCTGCCATATTGTATGCTTGTCTTATGAGTGTTGTAAGCCACTTGGATATGGTGGCCTTTGTGGTTGCATCCCTGTTTCTCTCCTTGAAAGATAACAAACAGTGCCTTTGTGTTTTTCTGATGTCTTTGTGTTTCTGCAGATATGTTTTGAGTATTCTCCCTACGTCTAGTGAATGGACTGAGTATTTCATCTAGAAATGTAGGAAGATTATATCTCTGGTTCGTGTGAGAGTTTGAGGCACTTTTGGGATGAATTATGTCTGTTCTTAACGTGATTTCTTCTTCTTGAATCGTTAAGCAGACGGGGACACGTTTAGAGCTGTTAGTTCTGAGACTCTTCTGGCCGGATGTGATGGCCACCAGAAAAAGCATTTTTAGTGTTAGGTTCTTAAGATTTATTTTGTCTAATGGTTCAAATGGAGGTTGTTGAAGTGAAGAGAGTACCACTTGCAAGTCCCAAGGAGGTATTCTATCTTCACCTGTGGCTTGAGTTTTGGATCCCTTGAAGAAGCGTATTACTATTGGGTCTATAGCAAACCTAGTGTAGAACTGCTGATATCGCCGACATTGTCTTTTGAGCGTGGGAAGAATGAGGTTCTTTTCTTTGGAGAAACTCTAATAGATTTTCTGTTGATGTCGCTTTTGGTCAGTTTTTTTGGTGTAACACCATTGTTTGAATTTTTCCCAAGTTCTATAGTATGATTTTGACGTTCCGTTTTCCTTGCCGACATCAGTTGTTTGATTGCTGTGTCTGATAGGCCTCTATTTTTCATTATCGAGGTTTCAACCTCCAGGCCGCTAGATTCAGCCTGTTCACCTCTGGGGACCATAACTCCCCTGGGTCAGCAGGTCTGGTATTTTGGGGAGTCTGATTGGTGGTTCCTGTGTCATACTCAGTATCCATGGAACCAGGGTCTTCTTGCCCGTATGGGAGAACTATAATTATCTGACTTTGTCCTCCGGATTTTGTTCAATAACTTGATACCATTGATATTGGGGGAAAGATATACATTAGTTGGTAGTTCCATTGATAGGAAAAGCATTGGTCGCCACTGTTGTAAATCGGGAACCAGGAGCAGAAATTCTCCACTTTGTTGTTCTGTCTGGTTGCCATTAAGTTATCGATGGTGTCCCCACTTTGGCTATTATTGCATAAATGCAGTCTTGTGTAGGCTCCATTCTCCTGACTTTTGGATATTCCTGCTCAGATAGTGGCCTGTAGGTTCTGCTTCCTGGAATAGGATTGCTCTGATCTCCGTTAGATATTTCTGTTCCATTTCATTATTTCGTCTATCTGGTTCCACGATTTTGACTTCGATCCCTCCTTTTTGTTATGTAATGCACTACTGCAACAATTGTCTAATTGGACTGTAGTGCTTTCCTACTGTTTCTTACTGTCCACCAATTATTTGACTCCTTATTGATTTTGCAATTTTATCAGTTGTTGGGCGAGTTGTTGTGTGTTCCACTGTTTGAGTAGACAGAGTGTAGAGGTCTCATCCGATGCATTGTCCATTGAACACACTCGGTTGTGGGATCATTTTCCCTAGTAGTTTCTGGCAAACTGTGCTGTGGAGACTGGATGGGCTACCAATGATTTGGTCTCTTTATAAATATTTTCTCTTCTTCTATTGTAGGGATACTTGATTGTATTTCGTATTATTATACCCCTAAGAACATTATTTTTCAACCTGGGTTTTTATAGACTTCTTGTGTTTATCTCCCAGCCTAGAATTTAAGGTATGTTATTGTAGTTTTTAGTCTCTTTCAATTTTTGTTTTTTTCTTGCCTTCACCAAGATGTCGTCTAGATAACTGTAAATTTGGATCCCTTGTACCCTTAAATGTGCTATTGCTGGAGCTAGTATCTTCGTAAAGATACAAGGAGATGATTGCAGGTCAAGGTAGACAATCTGTATTGAAAATTATGTTCTGCTGCTATGAATAGGTAGGTATTTCTGTGTGATTTGATGAGATGGGGGAACATGGCACTCTACCTCCACTTTCCCTTATTTGTATCATTGTGCTTTAGTGTTTCCATTTTGAATTTTTTTAGATAGGAGTTGAGTTCCTTAGGTCTAGTATTCCCCTGATTTCCCCTGTTTTTTTCCTCTTCAAGAAAAATGGGGAATATACTCCTTGATTCCTGAATTTTCCTGGTACCTTTTCTATGAACTTTGCTTTAGTAGGTCCTGTGAGATTAATAGTTGTTTCCTACTTGCGGTGTCTTCGGACTTGTTGCTTGAGAAAGGATATTTTTGGTGGAACATCTTGAAACTCTATTGAATATCCTCGAGTTATGGTTTGATTTACCACATATCCGTACATGTGTTTCATTTTGACTCCACAATTCTGACTGGAGGCAAAGTTACGAAATAGGGGGGAGACTGACCTATTTCGTAACTTTGCCTCCAGTCAGGATTGTTTTCCCCTTCCTCTGGTGTTTTTGGGGTTCCGAAAAAGTTGTTGTTCCGTTTTGAACGACTGTCTTTGAAAGTAGGGCGTCCTGGTCTGTACTGTTTTGACTGCCTGAAGTTGCTATGGAAGTGGATGGGATCCCCTTCTGAACCTCTTTATTTGTGGTAGTGATTTTTTAATTGAGTTTTTGTCAGAATTTCATCTAGTGAGACCCAAATAATAACTCTCCTTCGAAAGGGATGTTGGTTAGTCCCTGTTTCGACGGGTGTCCACTCTCCAGTGTTTGAGCCAGAAGGCTCTTGGCTACGAATTTTGACCCAATTTTTTGCGTTCCGTTTAACTATATCCATTGACGCTTCAGCTGTAAAGTCATTTGTCATTTTGATGTCTTGAACAAGGTCATTAGTTCATTCCTTGGAGTCCCATTTTCTATCGCTTCTTCCAAATCCTTTATCCACAGTCTAATGGCTTAGTTAGATGGTAATGGCTACTGCCGGCTGATTGCAACTCCTGTAGCCATGTATGCTTTTTTAATGCTGATTCTCCCTTCATCCATAGGATCCCTTAGGGAAACCCAGTCTCTGTTGCCAGTGCTACTTTCCTCGCCATTTTCGTATTGGTGTGTCGACTTTCGGTGACTGTCCCAATATTTGACTTCGTCTTTGATAAAAGGAAATTGAGATGTTGTGAAACAACAGACCTTCTATCCGGATTCTTCCACTCGTTTTTGATCACTTCTTTGATGTGGTCATGTACATGGAAAATGCGTTTTCTGAGGTCTTTGAGATCGCCTCTTGATTCTTTTCTGTATCCGTTATCTGAAGATGTGTCTCATTCGATTGATTAGTATTCTAAGTCCCTTTGAGTTATCCTCCACCATGTCTTTTCTATGTCTCTAGATCTTAATGAATTTCCCCTTCTGATTGTTGAGGGGATTCTGATCTCGTTCTAATCCCTCTTGTAAGGATCCTTGTTCTTGAAGAGATCATTCACTTTTTCCATTGTCGCACTTGATACCTTGTCTATAATGGTGTCTATTGACTCATCAAACACCTGTTTAATTGAGGATTTAATTTCTCCCTGTGACGTTGTGGCTGTGGATTTATGCATCCTTTGCACAGTTTTTCCGGTATTGCTGCTTTGTCGTATAACACACATTCTTTAGCTTTTGCTTTTCGAGGTGGTGTTCCTTCTTCTACCGATCTAGAGGGAAAAAGAGGATTCAATGAATCTTTTTTCTTCCATTCTCTTTTATAGGTATGCTCACCCCTTGATCCAGAACTCAGCCTTTTGGAGGAGCTCATAGTGCAATGCAAAAGACATATTTACAAACTGTTAGTTATGTACCTTTACAACAGGGTAAGGCACTGGTCAGACTAGACCTTACTCACAGCACACAGGCAGCAGGAGATCTGGAACAGGATTTGAAGAAGTAGGTACAGGTTCCGATCACTGTGTACTTCACCGTTACAGAGTGAAGCAAACAGTTGGTTCTACTACGTGCAGCTGCTTCCTGGTGGAGAGCCGGCTTTTCAAAATTTCCCGCCGATGACGTCATCGCTGAGCGCCGGTCCGTCCACAGGCAGCCAGTATACTGTGCGAGGACGGGAAGAGGGCTAGCTATACCCTGCCGAAGCAAGCATCATATGTGCGGCCATCACGCCGTGAGAGAATGAGAGGCCCGGCATGGAAATATAACTCCAGAAGGAGTCGAGGGGAGCTCCGACTGTCCAAAACAGGAGAAAAGACATGGCGGCGGGGGGTGGGGGGGCGGAGTTACTATTTATTAGGACTAAAGAAAACGATCCTGTCAGGTGAACTTTAGGTAGGTTAACCCTCATCCACTGCCGTAGAGTACAAGGGAAAGCGAGGAAATCTCAGAGGGGCGGGGCGAGCTTAACATTTAGCAAACCAGTAACAAGATGTCAGCAACATTCAAGGCACAAAGTAGGCTCTGGAGGGGATGGTTAAAAAAAAAAAAAAATATGGCAATGGTATTTTTAAAGCTGCAGCTTCCAAATGAACATAACTTGATTTTACAGTGCACTTATCCTTAATTACTTTTTACAGCCTAAGCTGGCCATGATCGGGAGATGTTCCTCCGATCGGATTTCTGATCTATGGCAGTGGTCAGATGAACCACTCGAAGCCTCCCACCTTGAGGTTCTATCTGGGCATGAAGATGGGGTCGGCAGAAAATTTTCACCTGACAGATTTTCATTTTTCCAATCCACCGCTAGAAGAAAATAGTTTTTCGATATTTTAGCAATCTGATAAATTCGATCAGATGGCTCAAATGTCACCCGTGTATGAGGGGCTTTATAAAAGTCTCCTCCCACTATATTACAGTGAGATCTTATACACAGTCAGTGTGTGTCGTGCTTACTTCAGTAATGAACAAAAACGTGGAGCTGTGAAGGTTTATTCACCTTCAGATATAGTGAAGGTTACATTTAATTTCAGATAGGTGCACTATTGAGAAATGCATTGCACAGAGCTGTGCTAAGATCAGGTTCACTTTATTATCCTCCTTGCAGCTCAACATCATGTTGTTTCTATAAGTGTAACTATTAAAGGGGTAATATTAAAGGGTACGCAGATTGAATGCAATCTGTGAGACTGTGGGTATTTAAAGTAATTTTTAGGAGATATGGGTAGATTGAACACAATATGTAGGAGGCTGGCAAAGAAAGAAAGACTCCTACTATAGGATAAAATCCAGTGAGAGAAGACTCCTTACTATAGAATGATTTCCAGTGAGAGGAGACTCCTTACTATAGATAAGATCATGTGGGAGGAGGAGACTCCTTACTATAGGATGAAAATCAAGTGGGAGGAGACTCCTAGACAACACCATATAACAGAAAGCATCTTACAGTCATGCTATATGAATAGCTTTCCCACAAAATCTAAGAAACAAGAAGCAATTCTCCCAGGTTCCCTAGAGTATGGAGCAGAGATATGCTATGCCTTACCTTCTGTTCTTCAATCAATGCATGTGGAGCTAGGAACAATAGAACAAAACCTGCAGCAGGACTATAACTATAGCGCACATTATCGTGCATGCGTGCAATAGTTAATCAGAACCAGGAAGCGGTCGAGACCTGTCAGTGCTGCTGCGGAGGATCGCGTAAAGATAAGGTGTTTCTTTATTCGTTCCTGGCTCTAAAGGACAACTACTCACCTCACCCTCCTCCTCTTCCTCTATAGCAGCATAGTACCCAGGGTGAGGACCTAAAATCGCTTCCTCACCCTGGGTACTTTCCCTAACTCTGCACTACTTACCCCAAATCTGCTTCGCGATCGCTCCATTCCTCCGCTCTTCCTGCTTTAGTGACAGATCGCGAGGCAGCCAATAGGAAGATACGCTCTGCAAGGAGGCGTGTCTTCCAATTGGCTGCCTCGCGCTCACTGACAGTAGAAGAGAGAGTGTGGAACAGTGTGGATCGGCGAAGCAGATTTGCGGTAAGTAGTGCAGGAGCTAGGGAAGTACCCAGGGTTAGGACTTAGCGATTTTAGGTCTCACCCTGGGTAATATGCTGCAGTGGATCGGGGAAAAGGTGAGTATAATTGTCTTAACATGCATTGATTGAAGAACGGAAGGTAAGACATAGCTCCTTAACCTCATTCAAACAGTGCATTAAAGGAATAGTTCAGACTTTCCCCAGATCACTTTCTGAGTTGGAGATTTTACAGTGTTCCGGCAAACAGCATTACGCATATAACCATTCAAACATTCCTTTCACAAAGCTTTAAAGGGTCAAATCCTCACCAAATAATAAAGGAGGTTAAGCAACATACTTAGGCAGGGTGGGTAACGCACTTTGTTGAATTTGGTATGAAAGAAAAAGGGAAGGCTGGTAATATTATATCCTTCATTGTTCTATAATGGTACAGGAAGACTAGGAAAAAATGTAAAAGCAAAGATCCTCATTACAGTATCAACCCTCCCAGCCAGGTTCTACAGGCTACAGTGTCACGGCTACAGTAGCACCACCCAGTGGAACATACATGAGTGAATGGCCTCTACATAGACACCAATGATGTCACATATTCAGCACCAAATGCATCTGTCCAAAAACGAGTAAAATCTACATCAGGTTTCCACAGGAAGAATAAACAGTGAGACCTGATTAAATGAAAGCAAATATACCATCTAGGAAGTTCATCCTGCAAGGAAGAGAATCAGTCAGTGTCTATACTAGGTATGTGAGTGGGGATACCAATGTCACAACTTTACATGGCCAACCCCCCTCACTTCTCCAGGAGAGGTAGACTAAGTTAAGTGATGTTAGGCTTATGGTAGGATTAAAGTTCAGGAGGTGATATCACACAGAGCAGCGAATCATGTCAGGACATGGAAGGAACAGCCAATCAACATATTCTGTAGATACATAGAAATAAGTCACACCCTGACAGCATTGCACAAATGTACGTATGTACCAGTAAAAAACCAGAAAAGGTGTGTAAAACGTCCGTTTCAGCCGTAACCGTCCCATGTATGGGCACTTCATCGGCCAAAACAGGCGTTCGTGTGGGGAACGTTGCATGATCGGCCTGATCTCCGAACGAGCACTAAAGTGCCCATGCACAGGAAGATTATCGGACGAAACGTCCGTTCATACACAACGTGTGTCTCAGGTCGGCACGGCTATCGCACGTGTGTACGAACCTTTAGTGTGCCTTATTCAATATAAAAGGAGTAAACAGTTATTAAGGTAAGAGGATAGTCAGTATAAGATGCATCTAAACTGGTAAAGCAAAAGTTATTGATTACAGCATGATTAAAAATAGGTAAGTATCCAGTTATCTGTCCTCATCGTTAGACAGGTAGGTGCAGAACGAACCTGGAAGGTGTAAGGACTATCTCTGTGGACGCCAGACCACAGCAGGACAGACGATATTGCTACCCTACCCATCGAAAGAAACATGTTTGTGCGTATGCGCTCACAGAATGACGTTGGCCTTTTTACATTCCCTTAAGCTAGGTACACACAGTAACGATAAAGCCCCATACCAACGTTATCGGGGGATTAACGCCAATGTTTGGAGCATCTTCCGAACGACCAGGCAGAGTGCGAATATTCCCATCGTCCTTGGGTCTCTGGTAAAGATCGAAAAATTCCCTGGGCCCCGTAGTCTCCCTGTAGGCCACGGAAAAAATCCCCATACAACACTATATGTTAGTACAGTGATAGGACAGATATACCCCCCCATATATTACCCAAGTTGTACAGTAACAGACACAGATATAACCCCCCAATCAATACCACATGTAGTACAGTAATAGGCACAGATATACCCCCCATATCAATACCCACATGTATACAGTAACAGACACGGATATAACCCCCCATATCAAAACCCACATGTAAGTAACAGGCACAGATATACCCCCCATATCAATACCCACATGTAGTACAATAATAGGCACAGATATACCCCCCAATACATCAATACCCATTAAACCTATAGATCGAGACATGGTAGGAGGTCTTTTCTATTGTTTAATATTCTGTTTGTACATTTTATTGGCTGGTTATAATGCCCGGATTATAATGAGCAGTCAGTTGGTGCAATGACCTGAATAATATAGTAAGGGGGGAGAGCCTAAGTTAAAGGTCAGCTGGGGGGAGGAGACAATAACAAGGGCCCAGTTCTGTGTTATATAACTTTACTTCTAGTTTTAGTAGTGAAAGAAGTCCCCCCAGTAACAACATGTTCACTATACTTAAGTTAACAAAAATGTGGGTAGACAATCAGGGGGTTGGACAGGGGCGACCTGCAGGGGACTGGGCCCCCCCACGCAAAGAATGGAGACCGGCCACCTGACCCCCTCCCCTATCAGATCCCTGCCCGGTCAGCTGTTTTTTAAACGCCTGATCACTTATGAAGCAACATATGGTGCGATCAGCGTTTAAAAGGACCGGACACCAAACTTTCCAGAACTGAACCGGAAGTTTGGGTCCGGTCTTTTTAAACAGCATGATTGTGCGTATGTTCATAATACGCGCCGATGCAGCTGTTAAAAACAGCTGCCAGCGCCCGGGACCTTGGGCTTGTGCCAGGCGGTACAACCTCCGCGGCTCCTGTCTGTGTATGAAGTGAAGTACTGAGAGGACAGTTCTTGACACAGCCGGGTGGTAGGAAAAGAGGGCTTGAAGACACAGGGAGAGTGAAGTATTAAATGAAGTAGAGGTCAGTGCCTTGGATGTGGGGAGGGACACTGCCGCTCTCTGTCTTAAAAGATAACTCGTTGCTGCCCCGGCTGACAGTATGGTAAATGAGAATATAACCCCCAAATGAGAATAAGCCCCCCCCAGGCCAATTGCACAGTTATTTAATGCTGCTCTAAGTGTAAAATGAGAATTGGTTTTAATTACAATGAATGACTGTTTTATTGTTACCCCTATTTTAGTAATATAGATTTAAACCTGTAGACTTTGATTATGACACACATCACTTTATATGAGATATATTTATCATTTAAAGAATGATCACTTATATGAGAGGATTGAGCACTGTATTATAGGGAAAACAATATAAGACTTTATTAATGGATACAGCACTGATCACTGTATATACACCTGAAGGGTTAATGGAAGCTAATCATGTGATGTAATACCAAAGGGTGGAGTTGATGTTATTTATGGATGATTTCACCCACACCAGAAGACCCCTTGATAAAGGTCATAAGCCCACCAGCCCGAAACGTTGCCACTTGCTGTGTGGTATGGAATAAACACTTGAATGTCACAAGACCTGTGAGTGCTCTAATAATGTTGTGTACTGCTATGCATCATGGGATCATGATTAGAAGTCACCCAGGCATGACTGGAAAAAGTCTGTAAGTAGAGTGCACACTATGTTGCTTTGATAACCATATGATCCATGTAAGTGGAGGCTCCAACCCTATATAATACAACAATAATATAATCTTTGAAACCTTTGTCACAATGGATGCACATATGCAACATTTTTACTAAACATTGCTGGTATTGCGCCACATGGGCATGTGTCTGAAGAGGATGCGATAGAGTATCTGGAACAACACATACACAAATTTCAATGTTGTAACACCCTGTTAAGGATGTATTGGCTGCGAGAAATTAAGCTGTCTTAAATTTAAGGAAGCTGAACGTGTGTGAATTGATTTAGACTTTGCAGGTCTGGTTTTTATTAGTTATTTATAGATCTAAGAAGACCCTATAGGATTCCCGGAAAATGACCGGCAAATACACCCCTTATCGGGAGAGAAAGAACCTGGACTCAATTTGGCGGTAAAGAGTGGATCGGAGTACACAATCGTGGTGCTCGCTTAAAGGAGGATCTAATGATTTTGGTCATTGGGGAATAAGTGACACAAACAGCCACCAAGGGATGTACAAAATGAATTACTAACATGTGAGGAGGAATAAATAGACAGAACCTAAATGCACGGTGTTAGTAGACAGACTCGAGGATCATGATCAATAAAACTGGTGAGAGAACAAATGGGGAGATGTAGAAAGAAATGATTTATTAAGATATGAAAAACAGGGAAACTGAGTACAAAGGTACAAGATGAGTTGCGAAAGTAAAATAGAATGCAGTATACAGATGGGCTGAGTGGCAATGATGGAATGTCTGGTGTACAGAGATGAAATCCGAGATCGCAAAGTAGAAGAGGAATCCGCGCAATAACTATAGATCGCGTGATAAATACGAATCTGGATGGTCGGTACTGATGATGAGCTAATACCCGCACGTCACCTCAGTCATGTGGTGCGGTATCTCCCGCACTCAGAGGAACAAGGCGAGAGGCTAATAAAGAGCCGATTCAGCACAGAAAAACAGTGAGTTTTTTTGGAGAACCGCACGGACACTATTATCAACAGCTCAGCAGTGCAGGAAAAAGAGGAGGCAGATCAAGAGAGGGGGCATTGGCGAAGATTACCAATCTTCAATATATCTTCAGACAGTTACACAGTAGAACACAAAGACTTACAATTTGTGCCCACCAGTAAATTTGATGACTTCCAATGGAAGTGGATTGTATAAAAATCAATAGATTATTATCTTTGAGAGATTTCTTTGACAACAGATGTTGATGCTAATGTGCCTCTTAATGCCTGCAGGTTGAAAAGTACATTGATCCGGTCTCTAACAATACACGCTATTAAGAGTTTTTGCAACACGGGTTAAAGCGGATGTCGGGGCACAATGCAAAAAAAGCAATTTAAATAAACAGGAATGGCAAGCAATTATGGCCTAAAAAGGGATGATACAATTGTTATGAGCCAGCAGATAAAGGGGAAGTATGGATAATGGATATAATTTATATCAGAAGAAATCTTAATGCCAACTTCGAGACATTGATACATATAAAAAACCTGAAATATAATCCACCGCAGATGTATTAAAACAAATTGAATCCCTTTTAAATTCAGCAGTACTTATGGGGACGATTGAATGGAAAATGAGCAATTAGCGACATATTTACTACAAAAAACATCCAGTATGTCCAATATTATATACTTTGCCTAAGATCCATAAATCCCTTATAAATCCACCAGGTAGACCAATTATGACTATTGGAACCACTTGGTAATTTCCTTGATTCAGTACTTTAATACAAAATACCACCTACCTATATCAGGAATACAGCACATTTTTTGCAAAAGATTAAGGAGCTTCGAATCAATCCTAATGAGGAAATCTGGTTAGCCTCTCTAGATTGTTTCCAGTCTATATACAATTCCACAACTCACTAGAAATAGCAGCGGTACAGAAATGTTACAACAGGGTAATTGTGGAACTTTTAAATTTCAAGATTTTGTTTTTGTTGCTGTTGGAAGTGGCATTAACCAAAAATGTCTTTAGATTCGAGGAATCATATTATATGCAGAGGGCAGGGACATCCGTGGGTGCGGCCATGGCACTGCCTATGCTAACATTTTTATGTTTCAATATGAAAAGAGATATATTTTGGATGTATATGCTAACCATCTTGACTTTCTATTGTCGATTCATAGATGATATTTTTTTACTCTGGAAGGATCTAAAGAATCCCTATTGGAATGATTAGAAACTGAATCAAATGGAAGGGACAATAACATTTACAGCCAAACGTTAGTAAAGCTCAAATAGAATTTCTAGATATCTTGGTTATTAACCACTCACCGCATTTAAAATATACGTATTTAGGAAGGAAACGGACCGTAATACGCTGTTACACTATAGGAGCCACCACCCTACTTCTCATTATCACAGTATTGTAGAGTGATGAGAAACAACTCCGAATACGAGACTATGGAATCACAATTAAGGAAATGACAGAGAGATTTATACATATCTAGGTACCCTAGAGATATTTTGACACAAGCTTTAAGAAAAGCACAAGGATTACAAAAAGGAACATGGAAAAGACAATAGAGCCAAAACAATTCATATGTTCACAGTATACACCAGTAAGGAATGGACTTAAAAGAACCTTGACTAAAAATTGGAATATCTTATAAGCAGATGAACATTAAAACAGAAAATCCCGGACCGACCTACAGTAAGTTTCGGAGAGGTCGAAGCCTAAGGGACATTCTAGTCAAAACCCTGTAAATTGTTATAAGAAAGACACTGGATGGACAATTAGGAAAACAAATGGATGCCATAGATGTTCTAAGTGCATCACGTGTCGCAATGTTATACTTGTGCCCAATTTCAACATCCCATACAAACAAAACTGTTTGACATTAAAACACTTTATACTTGTACAACAACTTTTGTGAATCATATTATTAACTTGTCCCTGCAAATTGGCTTATGTTGGCAAAACCGACCTTATGTTAAAAACAGTATGGATGGACATAGATCGGATGTCAATGTAGCACACAGAGACTTTAAAAGAATGATTAAACCAGTGGCAAACACTTTTTAGAGAAGGACTTACTGCATTGGACCTTAACGTTACCGCCTATAGACCATGTACCACTCCATAGGCAATAGATCCAAGTCCCTCTTACAACAAGGAAGTCTTTTGGATTAGAACTTTAAATACGATAAACCACATGGCATAAATGATCAGTGTTTATTTAAATGTTTTTAGATGAACGTTAACGGTACAGCTTAGGGTATCTACTATACTATATTATACATAGGTCTAAGAAATTGATTTATTTATGTGCTCTTAGTGTTAACATTGAGAATTGGTTTTAATTACACTGAATGGGATGACTGTTTTATTGTTACCCCTATTTTGTAATATAGATTTAAACATGTAGCATTTTATATTATGACACATCACTTTATATGGAATATTTATATTTAAATAATGATCACTTTATATGAGAGGATTGACACTATATAGAATATAGCACTTTATAATGGATACAGCATGACACCTTAGAGTAATCACCCGAGGAGGGAAGAAAGCAGAGGATAAACCAAAGGAGGGGAGTGAGGTTATGGATCAGGTAGTATGGCGGTTGATAGCCTAAGCACCAACCGAACGCCACTTGCTGGGAGGAAAACACGAATTTTCACAAGACCGTGAGGCTCTAAACAGGTGTACGGCTAGCATCAGGGATCAGAAGAAGCACCCAGCTGACTGGAAAAACTGTAAGGTAGAGTGCACAGCTTTGAAGCGTAACGACGAGCGAGCAGCGCGCTAGGAGGAGCGAGTCGAGTCTACTCACAGCGCGCCAGATCAGTCTACGAGGAGCGAATCTACCAGACACCACACCAACGACGCTCAACCGACCACTCCAAGCAGCTATCCGTATCGACGTACCATCTGCCAACTATCTACAGCATGAGTACAGCGAGCACGACACGACCATCCAACAGGACAGATCTAGCCGATCTATCTGACATTCTTCGATCTATCTATCTCTACTACCATCCATCTATCATCTATCTATCTTCTACTATCATCTACCATCTCCATATCTATCTATCTATATCTGCCTACCATCTCCATGTCTCCAAATCTATCTAGTATCTATCTATCTATCACTGCTATCTATCATCTAGCACTGCATCTATCTATCTCTCTTGTCTCTCTACGGTAGGGGAACATATAAATGCAATATTACGGTAGGAAACAAGATAAACCCACTAAAATGAATACCCACAGCAAAATCAGTACATAAATATCAGCCGTAATTTTCAACCTGCCTGAAAAATCTCAGGTGGTCAGTGCAGCCTTCACGAGGGTTGCAAAATAAAAACGCAACATTAATTCCGGAACGACAGACTATAGTTCAATAAACCAGAAACATCGAACCATGTATGTCTATCCTTATTCTGTATAACATCCATATGATTAATAATATGGTTACGGTTCGAAAGTCATTCTATTCTATAAGGTACAAAGATTGGTAAATGGAATCAAATCTGGGTGATCATTTTCCTATGTGCATGAATCAGATTTTGATCACCTTATTGAGTCACATTTTTGGGAGGTTCCTGTAAACGTATTGTATATTAGCTACAGTAATTACACTATACAAACAGATATGCAGTAGTGAGTACCTTATAACAGGTCAATTAACATTCTAATGTAACTTCTCCTTAATGAAGCTTTGTATCTTGTTAAATCATATTATAGAGACGATTCCTCAGGCATTTTATATGGGAACATTTCTAAACACTTTCTATGATTAAAATAATAGTAATGTCTAAAGGTGGCCAACCCAGCACGATATTACTTACCGACCAACGCTCACGCGACGTTCTGCGATCCTGCGGAACCACCTCTCCCGATCTTATATTGCGATCGCAAAATGAATGGGATTTTGCGATCGCATGTCGTCGCATATAAGATCGGGAGAGGTGGTTCCGGCAGGATCGCAGGAACGTCGCGTGAGCGGTCGGTCGGGTAAGTAATATCGTGTGCTGGTGTATGGCCACCTTAACTCAATCACACCATCTTAACCAGCCCAACTTTTATTGCTCTGTTCCTTAATTTGCTATTATATGTTGGCTGTTTCCCATCTCCATTAAATAACTAGCAGGGTTATTCAATAAAAGTTCTTTAAAATGGTGCTAATTTTGCCCCAACCAATCAGATGTAGCTTTCAAATGTTAACTAAGATCTGATTGGTTAGGGCACAATTAGCACCATTTAAGCAATAAGAACTTTTATGAATCTCCCTGTAGGTATTTTAGTAATATCTAATGATATACACTCACCCCAAACTAGCAGCTACAATGAGAGTGATTAATACCAGTTTCAAAACAAGCCAGGTCCATTTGGAACTGCTGGTGTTGATTAAACAGATTTTCTAAACTCTGAATTTCATCAAAAATTTTAAAAAAATTCAAAAAAACCTTTAAAAATTTCTTCCAAAAAATAAGAAACCTCTATCAAAATGCTATTGAGAATTCAGAAAATTCGATTTGTATGTATGTAATGTATAATTTTTATTTATACAGCGCAACAGGGTACCAGCGCTGTACATATAAAAATACAGAGCATACAAACAGGGGATAAGTGTAGCCTTTATACAGATAGATAAAGCTGCACATTGGTGGAAACCATTAAGACTTTCCAACTGAGAAGCTCTAGTGTAAACATAAATTAGTTTTTAAACGAATGGATTGAAGTGAGTGAATAGATTGAACATCTCAGTCCAGTACAGTAGACAGCAAACTGCAGTTCCTCTGAAACTCTATCCCAGATGTCTAATTATGGCCACTAATTAGCCTCATTACCATGGGTATCCGAATAAGATCTTTAAACTTGACTGATCATGCAAACATCGGATTCCCAGAGCATGATGCCAATGGTGTGGTGTTGGATTGTTTCCTCATGTGTTATTCCTTCCCATTTTGCAATATTCACAATTGATATTTGGTTTGTTAACATAGAGACCCCACCCCCCTCCTTTTGATTCTGCCCGTCCAGCCAAGAAATAACCTACCTGTATATTCACTGCCAAGCCATGATTTACATCTGTTCATGTACAGCAAGGCAGGAATATTGCATTTATATCATAATCCCTTAGCTCAAGTTTCTTAGTAAACTTCCATGTAAGGGAGTTCCCTCTTTACAGGTGATATTCTACAATCACATCTTTAAGCAACACATTATTTCTATTGCGTAATTACCCATATCTATTACGTAGATTACCCTTTAACCTTTTTCAGTGTATGTATATTTTATTCTGATCAAATTGTTGCCCGTGGCGCTTTACAGTTGCATATTCTCTTCGATAATTCCCAAAATAACTCCAACTGGATGTTCTGTTATTCTTAACTCTGATAAAACTTTCCAGTGTAAGCCAGGAACATTAAAGGAAATAAAGAACTGGCCATAAGATTTAATATATAGGTAAATACTACCAAACCCAAAAACCACAATAGCCGACAAATGTTGCAGAGAAATGTTCTTTCCCCATTTTCTCCGCTCCTCACCAAGCTTGTTGCAAGCTCGCCACATACTCAGTGAGAATAGCATTAGTTATTGGCTGTGATGTTACATTCATGGCTGTCAGCTGCCAATAGCAACATCAAGCAGCATTTCAGGTTAATCTTACATCTCTCAGATTTCTACCTTTTGCGTTTTTTAGGGTTTGGGGGGTGATTTATTTCATATATAGTACGCCAGATTTTCAGACTTAACTGAGCTTCAAACGAAATCAACGCCAATAACTTAAACCTAAGATCGAGACATGGTAGGAGGTCTTTTCTATGTTTAAAATCCTGG
>JAACNH010005055.1:0-21666 GCA_019447015.1 Hymenochirus boettgeri | reverse complement strand
ATAGTCTAGGTGATTTATATTAGGCAGGACAGATACACTGGGGTGCAGACCATTATATATTACAGGTGTGTTTTATTAGGCAGTACAGATACACTGGGATACAGCCTATTATATATTGTTATATAGTCTAGGTGATTTATATTAGGCAGGACAGATAAAACACACCTGTAATATATAATGGTCTGCACCCCAGTGTATCTGTACTGCCTAATAAAACACACCTGTAATATATAATTAATAACACATCTGCTTTTTTGTCTTATATTAATGGACTGCAACCCCAGTGTATCTGCACTGCCACATGTAACACATCTGTAATATATTATAGCAATGTATAAAGTGCTGACCCCAGTGTATCTGTACTGCCAATATATAACAATCTGATATATATAATGGTCTTGCACCCCAGTGTATCTGTACTGCCTAATATAACACATCTGTATATATATGGTCTTGCACCCAGTGTATCTGTACTGCCTAATATAACACATCTGTAATATATAATGGTCTGCACACAGTGTATCTTGCCTGCCTAATATAAATCACCTAGACATAACAATATATACAGGCTGTATCCAGTGTATGTACTGCAATAAAACACACCTGTAATATATAATGGTCTGCACCACATGTATTGTATGCCTAATATAAATCACCTAGACTATATAACAATATATAACAGGCTGTCTCCAGTGTATCTGTACTGCCTAAAAAACACACCTGTAATATATAATGGTCTGCACCCCAGTGTATTGTCCTGCCTAATATAAATCACCTAGACTATATAACAATATATAACAGGCTGTATCCCAGTGTATTGTACTGCCTATAAAAACACACCTGTAATATATAATGGTCTGCACCCCAGTGTATCTGTCTTGCCTAATATAAATCCCCTAGACTATATAACAATATATAACAGGCTGTTATCAGTGATCTGTACTGCCTAATAAAACAACACCTGTAATATATAATGGTCTGCACCCCAGTGTATCTGTACTGCCTAATAAAACACACCTGTAATATTAATGGTCTGCAACCCCAGTGTATATGTACTCCTAATAAATTATATATACAGGTGTGTTTTTAGGGCAGTACATATACACTGGGGTGCAGACCATTATATATTACAGGTGTGTTTTAATAGGCAGACAGATACACTGGGGTGCAGACCATTATATATTACAGTGTGTGTTTATTAAGGCAGTACAGATACAATGGGCTACAGCCTGTTATATATTGTTATATAGTCTAGTGATTTATATAGGCAAGACAGATACACTGGGGTGCAGACCATTATATTTACAGTGTGTTTATTAGGCAGTACAGATACACTGGGATACAGCCTGTTATATATTGTTATATAGTCTAGGTGATTTATATTAGGCAGGACAGATACACTGGGGTGCAGACCATTATATATTACAGGTGTGTGTTTTATTAGGCAGTACAGATACACGGGATACAGCTGTTATATATGTTTATATAGTCTAGGTGATTTATATTAGGCAGGACAGATACACTGTGGTGCAGACCATTATATATTACAGGTGTGTTTTATTAGGCAGTACAGGTACACTGGGATACAGCCTGTTATATATTGTTATATAGTCTAGGTGATTTATATTAGGCAGGACAGATACACTGTGGTGCAGACCATTATATATTACAGATGTGTTATATTAGGCAGTACAGATACACTGGGGTGCAAGACCATTATATATTACAGAGTGTTATATTAGGCAGTACAGAACACTGGGGTGCAAGACCATTATATATTACAGATGTGTTATATTAGGCAGTACAGATACACTGGGGTGCAGCACTTTATACATTGCTATATTATATATTACAGATGTGTTACATGTGGCAGTGCAGATACACTGGGGTGCAGTCCATTATATATTACAGATGTGTTATTTTAGGCAGTACATATACACTGGGGTGCAGACCATTATATATTACAGGTGTGTTTTATTAGGCAGTACATATACACTGGGGTGCAGACCATTATATATTACAGGTGTTGTTTATTAGGCAGTACAGATACACTGGGATACAGCCTGTTATATATTGTTATATAGTCTAGGTGATTTATATTAGGCAGTACAGATACACTGGGGTGCAGACCATTATATATTACAGGTGTGTTGTATTAGGCAGTACAGATACACTGGGATACAGCCTGTTATATATTGTTATATAGTCTAGGTGATTTATATTAGGCAGGACAGATACACTGGGGTGCAGACCATTATATATTAAGGTGTGTTTTATTAGGCGAGTACAGATACACTGGGATACAGCCTATTATATTGTTATATAGTCTAGGTGTTATTATTAGGGACAGGAAGTACACTGTGGTGCAGACCATTATATATTACAGGTGTTTTATTAGGCAGTACAGATACACTGGGATACAGCCTGTTAATATTGTTATATAGTCTAGGTGATTATATTAGGCAGGACAGATACACTGGGTGCAAGACCATTATATATCAGATGTGTTATATAGGCAGTACAGATACACTGGGTGCAAGACCATTATATATACAGATGTGTTATATTAGGCAGGACAGATACACTGGGGTGCAAGACCATTATATATTACAGATGTGTTATATTAGGCAGTACAGATACACTGGGGTGCAAGACCATTATATATTACAGATGTGTTATATTAGGCAGTACAGATACACTGGGGTGCAAGACCATTATATATTACAGATGTGTTATATTAGGCAGTACAGATACACTGGGGTGCAAGACATTATATATTACAGATGTGTTATATTAGGCAGTACAGTACACTGGGTTGCAAGACCATTATAATTAAGAGTGTTATTATTAGGCAGTACAGATACACTGGGGTGCAGCACTTTATACATTGCTATATTATATATTATTAGATGTTACAGTGGCAGTGCAGATACACTGGGGTGCAGTCCATTAATATAGTTTGTTATATTATATATTCCAGGTGATTTATATTGGGCAGCAGAGATACAGGGGTACAGACCATTAATATTGTTATATTATATATTACAGGTGTGTTAATTAGGCAAGTACAGATACACTGGGTACAGACAGTATATATTACAGGTGTATTATATTAGCAGTGCAGGTACACTGGGGTGCAGACCATTATATATATATATTACATTATCCAGGTGATTTACATTAGGCAGTAGAGTATTAGGCAGTATAGATATACTGGGTACAGAGAATTATATATTACAGGTTTTATTTTAGGCAGTACAGATACACTGGGTAAAGACCATTATATTACATGTGTTATATAGGCAGTACAGATACTCTGGGTACAGACCATTATATATTGTTATATTATAGGTGTGTGTGTGTTCTATATGAGGTGTGTGTGAATGATGTGTTTGTGTGTATAGGGTGTGTGTTCTATATGAGGTGTGTGTGTGTGTTATATATTAGATGTGTGGGTTACATGATGTGTGTGTCACATGTGTTTTATATGATGTGTGTGTATAATGATGTGTGTTATATATGAGGTGGTGGGTTACATGATGTGTGTGTCACTGTGTTTTATATGATGCGTTATATGATGTGTGTTACATGAGTACGTGTTTTCATGAAGTGTGTTGTGTGTTACATGATGTGGTTAGCACACAGATTGCTATGAAGTGACAGGAAGATCTGTCCCAGGCCCAAACCTCTGTTCTTCCCTCCCAGGATTCCAATCATATCCCATGATCCAGTGCTGCCCCTACATATCGCTCTCCGGTCAGATACCTTTCACCCGTGCGGACTTGGTCTCGAACTTAGTCAACATCTTCCCTGCTTCGCAACTGGCCGGCTCCTCACACGTCAGCTCCCCTCTCTCTCCCGGAAGTGCCGCGTTGGAAACCTCAACCTACCCTATCCACGCATGCGCAGCTTGCACTTCCTGGACAATACATAGAGTCGGAATACTGGGCGGAAAGGTTTCGAAATCGGCTGCGGAAGCGCCGCCTGCGGCTGACACAGGACTTCCGGTTCTGGGTCTAAAGGCGGAGAAGTAACTAGACTTGTGACTGCAGCGGTCCGAACAGCTAAGATGAGGATGAGCGGTCGGTTGTGTGCAGTGTTGGGGGTGTCTGTGGCTGGCTCTGCTGACCGGTGAGCAATATCTTCTATTGTATGTGTGGTTATGTGTAAGTGCTATGGAAATCTATGAATTGCACTTCAATCTAGACACAATGATGCCCAGATGTTTAAAACTACAACTCCCAGCATGCCTTGTAGTTTTACTTAACATCTGCAGTAAACAGATACTGCATCAGGGATTCCTAACTTTGTTCTCCGAGTTCAAAAACTACAACTCCCAGCATGCCTGTAGTTTTATTAACATCTGGAGGCCCAGGTTGGCTGCGTCAGGGGTTCTTAAACTTTGTTCTTTCAGATGTTCAAAAACTACAACTCCCAGCATGCCTTGTAGTTTTACTAAAAAATCTGGAGTACCCCGGTTCTGCATCAGGGGTTTCTAAACTTTGTGCTTCCAGATATATAAAAACTCCCACCATCCCCTAGCTTTCCCTGTAGTTACTGGAATTTGTAGTTTTTAAACCGTCTGGAGGCACGACACTGTTATATATTTAGTCTTTACTACACCGCCCAGCTTCTTGGTTTCAACATGCACATTGTTTAGGAAGCTTTTTACTTATCTATCTGCCAAAGGAATTGGCTTAAAGAGAAATTCTTTAAATTTAAAGGGGTATGTCCACCCCCAAATTAAACCCCATACTGGCCCCACTGTGTAGTGATTAAAAAAGCCTTACCTTACATCTCTGCTCCAAATGGTTCTCGCGCAGTGCCTGTCCAAAGTCCCAGAAAGTGGAGAGTAGGGGTGTCTGTAAGTCATCGGTCCCACCTTATCCTTGTTCTCGTTTCTGGCATACGCAGGGGAGCATCCATCCGGATCCAACTTTGCTGCTTGGTGCTCTAGCTGTAGTGTAGGGCACCCTAGCCCTCCCCAACCGCCATGTAATTTTGTTAAAAAAGCAGTAGAAATGTACTTACATTGCTTTGTTCCCCTGGTACCTCCATTGTCGGCGTTCTTGACTGGCTGCCTCTTATCAGCCAATCACAGACACGGCTGCCTGTAAGAACCCCTGTTGCAAATTCTGGAAAGCAGAGGACAGATGCAGAGCGCTGGGGGAACGAAGCAATGTAAGTACATTTCTGCTGCTTTTTTTACGAAAATGATCATGGCGGTGTACGGATGGGTTAGGGTGCCCTACACACAGAAAAACATTTTTTTCTGGGAGGAGATACCCTTTAAAATTCTTACAGGGAGTTCATTAGAAGTTTGATCATTAAAATGGTGCAACTTGCCCCAACCAATCAGGCTTATTTAACATTTGAAAGCTAACATCTGAAAAAATTAGCACCATTTTTAACGATAGAACTTTTATTGAATCTTCCTGATAGTTTATTTATGCATACCTAGTTTCTACATATTCTCTATCATTATCTTTCCAAGAATCAGTTGAATTTATACCCTCGCTATTCCCTGCTGTTGAAATTAGCGAGCTGACATTTCAGGTTGTAATGGTCTCCTTCTTCCCAAATTGCAAACTACTTTGGAATGTTTATAAAAGTAATTCCTACTGATTGGCTGTTGGATGGGTCAAAACATGCTAGATCTTACTGAGCAACTTAATCAACCCAGGCGCTTTGTCAAGGGCAAGACCATAACAGTCTCTACTAGGTGTCACACAAACGGAAGTCAGTATTTTGGAAGCATTATTATACACAAACACAATGCTGAATGGGCAGGTTAAGGTAATTCGGATGGAAAATACTGCTCTTTTTTTCTTAAAAGTCTATGTATTTGCACTAAACTTCCCCTTCAATACAAACAACTTTCATTCACCACATAACTCCAGAGAACAGCAAGAAGATTTTTAAAGGTTTAAAAATCTAGGCAGCATAAATGAGTGATGAATTGAATATGGTACTGCTTAATTGACTTGTCCCACCCATTATATATACAAAGGAAGCTAGAGAACCATATGTTTTATTTAATAAACCGGTTGCATATTGTTTATCTTGGGTCTTACGTTCATTTTTAATTCAAATTACTCGTAGTTGTGTGCCATGGAATTTGTGGAGAGGAAGATTTACATACCCCTGAACCAAACTGCCGCATGTGTCCGGCTGTTAAATGCCACCACCAAGTTGGCTGCCAGTGTAAGTAAAATAAATCTGAACCTGCAATATATATTTTTTATTATCTACAGCATGACGGATTGTTGGTGATTTTGTTTTTTTACAAAAGTTGGGATTTTCTATGTTTAGATGTTCCCCAAAAATGTAATAAAGGTTAGCGTGACTTGGCGAACTTAGCCTCACAGCTGGAACAAATAATTTATATAATGTTGCTGCATTTTGGCTCTGCCAGAGCGGCTCTTATTTTAGTGTTGGCAGACTTTTTATAACACAGAAACTGGTGTGTGTTTGTGCATCTGTATACTAAGCATTAGCACAAGTTTAAAATCATGTGACTATTCTGCTTGTTCTCAAGCTTCTAGTAACGGAGACACTGGAGTGTTCATGTCGTGGAAGAAGAACAAGACCTACAGGGGTTCTGGAGACTGGGCCTAACCCTCCAATATGGTTGTTTAGATGGAAATCTGTTTTACCAAGTAAGTAGCTTTAAAGGAGAACTAACATTTAATTCATGTGAAAGTTGTTTCCCCAGATAACCTATACATTGTAAATCTTCTCTAGTACGTTGCTTTATGTACATGTAAGAAGTGTTCTGCAATTAACAAGGTTTCCATGCTGTTGCCAATAGAACTCTCAGCCGATGCAGTCTTCAAAGAGCCATGTGAGATGTGTGAACTATTGGTTAGGGATCAACTGCGAAGGTAGAATGTAAGGGCCAGACAGGAATGTAGCTGGATTTGGATTTGCTAATCAAAGTCGAATCTATTAAGCATCTAAATAGTGCATAGCCAGCATTAAATTAGTGTATACTTAACCATGTGGTGTCGAGCCAAATTAACCAATAACTCGAGCAGTATATGCATTTGGTTGGTGCCCAGTTTAAAAGGGATTAACGTGAAATCGTTTTGTGGGTATATTAGTATTTGTACCTGTGCACTGCTTATTGCATAGAACCAGAGCAAACTAATAGATATGTGGCTATTAAATGCCCTGCAGTAAACGGTTCTGTAGATTTGCTTAAAATAAGCGAGAGGACACACATGATTGCAAAAAAGAAATACATGTGATGGATATATTTTACCATGGTCCCTTAGTTCACTTGTTTGCATACTTAACATGCCCTTTAAGGATTTCGTTATAATGTTACTAATTTCAGCAAAGGTTACAGGTATCTGCCAGCTGGGAATAATATAAATCCATTCATCCTTATTTATATTTTAGCTTTAGTTTTCCTTTAATATTTTCAGTTATTCCTTCAATGCGTTTGTATGCCTAATGTCCTCCACCAAATACACCACGCACACAACTCAACAAATAGGAACAAACATCAGTACTTTTTCTAGCTGGTGATCAATGTGCAATCTAGTCGGCAGCCGGGGAAAGTGATTGGCTGAGGCGCAATGTTTCAGCCAATCACTGTCGTGGCTGCCGGTCCAGCCCCTTCAGCTTGCTTCCATACACAGTGGACCATCAGAAGGCAGGCAAGGGAACAGGGGATGGTAAGTTACATTTAGAGGCCGAATTGAGCTATTTGACCTTGCAAGGTCTAGGTTTTGGGGGGACTTCCAGTCACAAGAAATTTTTTTTAGGGGAGGGGAGGACAACCCCTTAAAGTTCCTTATTGTTCTAGGGAAATATGGAGAAGCTCAAGGGAATTCCCGTTTGGCTGGAGTTGGGGTCATTATCTAAAACAAGTCCTGCAGCTGGATTCTCCCCAGACCATAAATGCCCAAATGACGGATTTGGTAAGAGTTTCCTACTGCTATGTGTATGTTCATATTGTATAGCTCAGAGCTTGGGGATTCAAACCTGTTTTAGGTTAAGGTATAATGTTTACAGTGTTGTATAGTGGGAAATGTACCCCATTTAGGTGCTTTATAAGGTCACGACATATCTAATAAGCAAGTACATTATCCATAATAAGCCATAAAGCCCCCTGTACCACCATGCTGCAGAGCCAACATCACAAACTCCCCTTATGGAAAGCACCAGCACAGTAGAGCCATATCCCTCTCACCTGCCGTGCAGTGCTCCAGCAGATATACCTCCCACAAGCCGGGTACACAGAGCGAGAATGCGGCTATCAGATTTACTTCTCTAGTAAATGTTGTTAAGTAATTAAAAATGGGAAGATGCAGTTCTAATAAGTTGTTAGGCTGTGATGATTCTAACAGCTTGTGTTTAATGCAGGTGTGTACACCAGTGACCATGGATCCCAATATGACCTGCAATAACATGACCTGGAACCCATTGGGGAATGAACTGTCCTACAATGAGTTTCAGTTCCCATTTTTTACTTCAAGATGAGAATGAAACTGAAGTCATTAAACAGGTGGGTTAAAAAATTCTGGAAATTGAGTTAATTTGATTTATTATTAAACAACCCTGAAATCTCATGGCCAACCAGACCTGTAAATCGTAAATAAACACACAGTGTCCATACCCCCATTCTGTTAGACTGTTTCACATGATAAATTGGCAGTTTGTTAGAAAGACAGGCTTCGCTGCGCAGCTCCTGATAAAACTTCACTTTTATTTAAGTAGATGAAAATCCCATTGCAATAGACATAACCATGTGTCACTATGCAGTCCAGTGGAGATGGCCTTCTTATAACCGAAGGTATTTCGCAGCTTGTGCTATATGAATAGATTACCTCAAAAAAAAAGAGTAATTTCTCACTCCAGGTTTCCCAGAGTAAGGGGCGGAGATATTTAAACATGTTAAATGTTCTGTGGCTAAAGCATTTGTCCACAACCTCTGAACTTATAACATGCCAATACAGCCTATGGTATAGAGCCATTCATCTGACCTGCAGACATGACATGTTTCATCTTTTATATCTCGTCGGTGCAAAAACAGATTCAGACTCTATGGGGCAGTCCAGTTTAAAGGGAATGTACAGTGGAAAAATCAATATTTAAAAATGATTAGTTTATATTATTACAACCTAGTTATTTAGATATTCTCTCCCATTTTGAAAATCAGTTGAATTTGTACCCCTTGCTTCCTGTGTTAGTGAGCTGCATTTCAGGTTCTAACGGTCCTTCTTCTTCCCAGGTTGCACCACTTCCTTGGAATGTTCCTACAGTAATTTCTTCTCATTGGCTATTGGTGTTGGGTCAAAACATGCTCAGATCTCTTGTGTAAATGATACCCCGACTCTGGGTCAAGGCAAAACCATAACAGTCTCTTTAGGGGACTACAAACAGGAAGTTAGTATTTCGGAAGTATTTTTTATGCACAGACAAAATGCTGAATGGGCAGGGTAAGGTCATTGGGATGGAAAAATACTGCTCTTTTTTTTTAAAAAGAATGTATTTCCACTGAACTTCCCCTTTAATACTTCAAGGGGAGGGTGGGGCAGTAAGGTTTGCCTTACACACTTACTGCGGCACACCTATAAGTGCACCTCCTTCAGTGTATTAGGGGGAGGGGTTTCTCACTAAGCATTCAATTAAAAATGACAATAAAAACAGTATAAGATGTTACGAGAGTACTGTTACAAAAAGTTGTAAGTACTAGATAGACCAACAATTCTAGATGCTAAAGGCCAACTAAAGCCACGAAACAACAGTGAACCAGAGGCAGAAACACCTTGATATAAAACCAGTAATCTGTGTTTGCCTCTCATTTTGATACAGGCGTGGGAAATTACCTAAATAACATATGGTTTGTGCTTTACTTCACAGCATTCTAGTATCAGACAGTTTGGTCAACGACCAATATGTTTGCACATGCTCAGAAAATTGGGTTAGTTCTCCTTTAAGCACAAGCTACACATTTAGACTTCAATGTAACTCTATTCATAAACGATACTAACGATAGGTGAGATATTTCAACTATTTCAAGCCTTTATAAATGTTGTTTATAAGGCTTGTAACTGTACCCATTTATAAATAAACTTTGTATTTCAATAGACTAAGAGGAAATAATCCTATATCCATAATCCTATCGCAACATAATAAACACTTGTTGTTATTTAGATGGTATAATCTTGGGGACCATAGGTTTCCCATCTATGTGGATTATATACCTAGGAAACATGTGGATTCTACATAGTAACTTCGAATTAAGGATAAATAAAGACGTCCATCAAGTCCTCCAACCTATTCACCCTGACGAAAGTATCCCCTGGAGTCACCAGATCTATATGTATAATACCAGTGATTCTCAATATTCTTTAGTTTTAGAAACTTATCCAGGCCTTTTTTTCTCACTGTAAAGAAACTTTCCTAACCTGAAGATGAACTTTTTCTTCCAACTTAGAGGAGTCACGAGTCCTCTGATAAACTATTAGTGAACAAGCACCAGAGAGTTCATTGTATGGCCTAGTAATGTATTTGTATAAGGTTTATCATATCCCCACGCTATAGCTTCTCCAATGTAAACAGCCCTAACTTGTCTAATCTGCCTGGCATATTCGAGCCCCTCCATTCCCTTATTTAATTTAGTTGCCCTTCTCTGAACTGCCTCAATTTTCAAGATGTCCCTTTTGTATATGGGATTCCAAAAACTGCAAGCATATACCAAATGAGGCCTTACCGGTGCCTTTGTAAAGAGGGAGAATAATATTTTTCTCTCTTGAATCTATTCCCCTCTATACAAGACAATATCTTGCTAGCGAGCCGTTGCTACCTGGCATGTTTGATTCTACAGCTAAGTCTGTTATTCCAGAACCCCAAATCTTTTCCATACAGATGGCAATAACACAGAGTTATTATGGTGTAGGTGGCACAGGGATATAAATCCCCAAATGATCACCTACATTATCAACATTGAATCTCATCTCTGCCATTTGCTGCCCATTTTGATAAATCTACTAGGTCTGCTTGGCACTTGCACATCATTGGAGTTTCCAAAGCTCTGCATAATTTAGTGTCATCAGCAAACACAGAGACCTTGCTCCAATGCCCCTTCTAAGTCATTATAAACAGATAAACAGAAGCGGCCCCAGTACAGAACCCTGAGGCACCCCGCTTAGAACTTTAGCCCACATAGATGTAGCTCCATTAACACCACTCTCTGTTGCGGTTCATAACCAATTCTCTATCCATGTACAAATGTTTTCTTCAAGGCCAACAGTCCTCAGTTATACATTAGTCGCCTATGTGCACAGTATCAAAAGGTTTCGCAAAATCCAAGTATCCATCCATAGCTTTGCCTAATCTAACTTAATCATAAACTCACTTTTTACAAAAAACCAATAAAATTTGTCTGGCATGATCTATTTCCCATAAATCCAGGCTGACTACTACTAATAAGAGATCTCTGTGACAAAAGTCAAGGATTATGATCCCATAACAAAGTTTCCATCACCTTCCCTACCACTGATGGAGCTTACAGGTTTATAGTTCCCGGCTGTGAACGACTTACCTTTTGATATTGGTATTACATTAGCTTTTTTCCAATCCAGCAGGGCACATCTATTCTCTATAGTTCTTTAGGAGTAATAGTTTCCAATTTGCTGATCCAAAAGCTTTCCTTTCCCGGGAGTAATTTGTTTTTATTTCCTTTTCCTCAACTGGTCTACAACTTTCACACCGTGTTCTCTATTAGATGCTTGGCAGTTGCTTACCTGTGTTTCCTTTGGCAAGCGTTTAGATGTTCCCACAATCTCTGGGCTGTCGTCTTGTTATTTCCCACATACTGGAGACTACGTTCACAAGTTGCCAAGTATTATATGAGTTCTTGATCCTCCGAGTACTGTTAAAATTTTTAGAGGAATGTTACATATGAACATGCTGTACACCTCATATGGCCACATTAAAGTTTCGGTGTATAAGCAAATGGGTTCTGTGCATCCTTAAAACCCACATGGCTCAGGCCATATATGAACCAATCGTTCCTGCTTTATAAAAGAGAATTTCTATGCCTTACCCTCCCGTTTTTTCAATATCTCAGGAGCCAGGGACGAAGGTAATTATATTTACATTTCACGCCATCCACTGCTGCAGAGCTGAAAATTCCCAACCGCTCCTGGTTCTGATCCACCCTAAAGTGAACTAGAACCAGGAAGCGATCGGGGCTGTTTTTTTCTGACTCGGTGGATCCCTGGCTCGAGATATTGATTGAAGACGGAAGGTAAGGAATAGCTCCTTACCTCCTGGGGCTTCACTTCAATCAATACATTAAGGAAAAAGTTTACTTTGCAGTGAACTTTTCCTTTAATTGAGAAAAACTAACAAGACATTTATAAACTACTTCATTATTCATTTTATTTTTTTTTAATAGTGCTACAGAGACCACAATCTTGCACAGAATGGGAGCAGCCTGAGTCCCATAGTGCGATGCAGCTGTACTCCCATATGCATGCTGTCCCCAGCACGTCACTGCATGAGGCGGAACTCTCTTCAGACATCATTCAGTATAATCCTGGTAAGTTTTGCACCTATGGGGAAGACTGGGTGTTTAGAGAAGAGAAAGATTGAATGATAATTACCATATTTCACTGTTGGCCGATATAGTTGTGATTTACAGTTTATTAGAGGAGTTTCTATTTGTATCTTGTTTTTGTAATAACTCACTGGGACAAGCCTTCTCTACTTTGACTTCTAGCAGGGATTCTCAATGGTGTACCTCAGATTTTGAAAAACACAACTCCCAGCATTCCCCTGTAGTTAAGATGCTGGGAGTTGTAAATTTCAGACATCTGGAGCCACACGTTTGAGGTCCCTGACCTTGTAGCACCTGTGTTTAAATTGACTAGGCTATGAAATACATTTCAGTCCTATCTTATGATACCACTGGTATGTGGACTTTCAATCCCACGCTTGTTTCCTAGAAGTTGTGTGCGATCGTATCATTGGGTTTAATGTGTGGAGCGGTCGGAACCTATCAATTCTACTGACAAAATGGCACCCGATGAGCAGATGGTTGTTGTGGCTGACAAGGGTAAGGGATCTAACGAAACCATTTGAATTAAGGACTTAATCTGAAACAAGTTGTATTGTACATGGTGAATTCTAGGCGATCCGTTAAGTATCTTTTCAGATTTCATTTCAATTTATCATTCGACAGATGGACAGTCACTCTTCTTTGGAACGTTGCACCCTGCAGCTGAGGGGACAGTGTCGGATTTATCACCCTGTGGCTGCCTGCAGAGCTCTTCACAAGCGATGACTCCGAATCCTTACCAAGAAACATCATGTTTATTTCTTTCAAGCAGTAAGTCTGGTTGAGGAGTCCCATACAGAGGTCTATGAAATACCGTATCAGGGTGGTAGTCATTTTAAAGGGTATGTCCACCCCAAAATTTAGTTTAATTCTATGTTGTAGGTACCCCCATCCCAACACCTAACTTACTTACCCGCTTTCGTACCCTCGGCTTTGCCTCTAATGTTACTTCCATGGAGGAGAGAGTAACAGGCTGGGCCGGCCAGCCACAAGGGAATGAGGTCTGGTAAGTTTCTGGACACGTTTTTACAATTTAAACATGGCAGTTACGGATGCAATAAACTGAAAGAGTTTATTTTTAAAGTAACACTGCAGAGATGAGGGATCTGGAGGGAGGGCTTCCCTGCACATGTCCGAGTCCTCAAGGAGGACAGGGAAGGGTGGAAACCTTTTTACACACAGGCTCCTCTATTCCGTTTCCTTGACTTTGACTAGATACTACAGGACAACCATTGTGGAGCAGGAGGCGGAAAGGTAAGGATTGTATCACTACACAGTGGGGGCCAGCAGGGGTTAATTTGAAGTATTTTGGGGGGTGGACATGCCCTTTAATAACAGAGAATTAAGTTAGATGACATTTAAAATTGAACAGTGGGAAGTCTATATGTGAAGAGTGTCTGCTTTAACAAAAGGGAGTACTACCTTTCGTGGATGCTGGGTATCCCGTTGTTTTTAAAGGGTATATACTCTGGGAAATTCTTTTTTTTTAAATTTATAATTTCTCCCAGCTGTCAAGTACCATTTATTTCTCAATCTGTCCCCCATTTTTTACATATACGTCTGAAACCTCTTACATTTAGTGTGTCAATCGGTGTCTTGGTATCAAAACTCTTTATGTATAGTTTATAGCTGAAATGGTTACAGTTGGTATGTGAACTGCATGGTTGGAAAATTTTCTCTCCCAGTTGGTGCCTCATGGGATAACTGAGCATGCTTGCCCTCACAGAGGTCAGATAGTCTGGCTGGGGGACTATGGGATTGGATTGAACACATCAGAGTAAGTTCTGCTTACATTATATGATTTATAGATAAAGTGAGGAAAAGTTATTTTTCAGTGTACATTCCCAGGGGTAAGAAAATAAATTGCCATGTATCCCACCCCACCATAGAGGATATCTACAATTACACAATAGGTTCTAAGAAATATACGTAAAGGAGAAAGAGAAATCTTATGTTTACGTCCAGGTTATTCTGTGTAATGAGGACCTTATTTGTGATGTAGGTATTTTTGATTGATGCTAAACAAATACCTCGAAACTATTCCAATAGTTGAAGCACCCCTTCTTCTGTTTCCCATGGTCCATTGCTGATGGTGAAAGCCTCACTCAAGTCTGTCAGTAAATAATTTTCTCCCAGGGAGGAGGTGCTTCCAGAAGCACCACCCACAACAAATTTATGGTAAATAATAGCATTTCTGAAGTTACAAATAAAGCATTTCAGGTCCTCATTACATTAGAATGACCATGTACTATTTCTTATTGAATTTCATTCAACGAAATAGTCACCTTATTGGTCTTGTTTATGTTTCCTCCTTGCAGGAATCCTATGATTACATGGCATGTCAGTTCTAGAATGGTTTATGACATGGAAAAAGGGCGATTCCCTTTCCGAATGAGCAACATTCATTCATTGTTGAGCTGAACCAGGTAAACATTTCGTTCCTATCCCTCTATGAGTATGATAAAATCACTCCCTCAAAGGACTTTCAGGGTTATTCAATAAAAGTGCTTATTGTTTAAAATGGTGCTAATTGTGCCCCAACCAATCGATGTTAGCTTTCAAATGTTAAATAAAATCTGATTGTTGGGACACAATTAGCACCATTTTAAACAATAAGAACTTTTATTGAATCTCCTGTTTGTATTCGAGTGTAATGTAGATATTTATTATAAACGGGGCATTGAGTTTCCATTGTCATTGCTCTTTATCCTGCAGGTGGGCGTTGAGAAGATTCGGTCTTGTGGATCATTCTGATCCTGTTTCAAGGAATAACGAAACGTGAATGCAACGGTAATCCCCTTATCCTTTGGGTTATGTGCTAAATCTCAATCTTTGTAAATTCTAGTTTAAATACAATTCAATTTACCTGAAGGGTAACTGTCTTCAAACAAGTGGGATTGCTCCTCCCCTGTGGTAGAGGAGGAGAAGAGGGTCAGGCGATGTCCCTCAAAATACTGGATGCAGGAAGTTGAACATTCTCTGCCATATAATTTTTCACTGGCTGCAGCAGTGTGTGGATTCTAGCTCATTTGAAAGGAAAGACTGCATGCTTTATTTAAAAGTAGATATCAAGAAAAGGCCGTACCTCACTTCTTCAATACATACAACTTTATTCAGAACATGGATAAAAACGAGATCGACAGCACACAGCTCGTCACGGGCTCCAATGGTACAGGGTCATACTTTTAAAAGGCTAACATTAGCATATCCTACATATGTTAATGAAGCATATCGATAATTAGCCAATTATACACAGGAACATTATAGAGAACTTGAATAAGTAAAAAATACATATAAGGAAAAAAAATATATATATACATGTATATTATACAAAATTTGACACGTCCAATCTAGCATTTAGACTGATCAATATCTAGTTTGTAAGTTAAAAATCCCAAACTCCTCCCTTTTATTAGGGGAGTAAAGTATCTACGCCTCTAAGAGGAGGGTTACCATTTCTATGCTTGTACCATACGGTCTCTGGAGCCGTTACCCTCACATTCCCTGAAGTGTCTTCCAATTGGAGGAGGACATTCCTTGGCTATTAATCGCAAGGACTTTGACCAAGGATTTTTATTTTTGCAATTTAAGAGCGAGTAGTGGTCCTCAAACACTTACCTTCAAAATGAGCCAGTGGATCACATCATCTAGGTAAAACCTATGAAGTTTATATTGAAGGAAAGGTTAAGCATATAAACTTTCTGAAACACTTCCTGCTTATACCAGTATGTGACCTCCCCTAGGTTCGAAAACTTGGGAGTTTCGTTCCACTTTCAAATATTTCGGAAAAATTCGGTTTCGGGTTCGAAAATCGTTCTACTGATATCGGTGGATATCGCAATATGTACGACCGGATGGTTACATCTATGGCCACCTATAGGCTTAAGTGAGCATGGATCAGACTTAAGGAGCAGGGTCAGTTGATGTCCCTCAAGCTACTGGAAGCAGGAAGTTTATCTTTGCCCAGAAATAGAAATTAACTTTTCTTGTATTTTTAAATCTGCTCAAAACTTTTTTATTTTTAGTTGCATGTTTCAGGCTGGTCCAGATAGGTCAAATTTGGGTGGCAGATTTATAGATCAAATTATCAACCAGTGGCAGGTCAGCTGAATTAAGTGACAACCATATTTATCACTGTGACATCGGATGTGATTTACAAACATGTCAAGATCTTCTGTTTGCTTAAAGGGAAGATCTACCCCTCAAACTTTTGAATTTACCTTATTGCCCCCCAAAAACCTCAACCTCTGGAGGTTTACAATGCTGAAATGTGCTCCTAATTGTGCTACTTACCAACCCTTGTTCCTCGCTTTCACGGCTGTGCCTTTTCATGCATGGAATTGGCTGAAATGCAATAAATCTAATCAAAGTCTGTACCCATGACCCTATTTCACCCCCCATTACTATATTATATAGTCTCCTGTTTATTATTTCTCCATGCCAGGAGGATCTTTAGTTTACTATGAAATCCTATTATGACAGTTGGGTGTGGATCTTTCAAGGACAACAAAGCAAAAAGCAAAAGTTATAAAATATCCCCAGGCTTAATCAGGTTCCTTATTGACATTTACACTGTGCAGTAATTGTATTTACCTTTTTGCAGTTGCATGTTCATATTTCTGGTCGAAACCAATTTCATGGGCTGGAGATGTCATTTTTGGCGTTTACACTAGGTTAAAGGCAATATCCCCCCAAAAAAACTTAAATGTGTTTCTGGATTGAAGAAATCTTTAGTGTCGTCTTGTTCCACATATCTGCAGAAACTCCAACCTATAATGAACATTTTAGAAAGAATGGCCTCTTTAAAATATGTTGATATATGATACTGTTGCTCTGGAATCCTTACTGCACACCTGCTATGCTTTGGGTGTGGAAATGTAGCAAGTTAGGACCTGCTTATGAGCTTAAGCATGCTCAGATGAGGCAGATGGGTGATAGATGAACTGTGAGTTCAAATCCATAACGACATGCAAACTGACAGTGGCATGATTTCTAGTTAGACTTATAGATTTCAGATTTTCAAACTGTTAACCAATTTTAGTATAGATGCCCTTTAAAGGGCAAGACCATCCCTCAAATAAAAAGTGTATTTTAAATTGACCATAACTGAAACTATAATTCTTCCAACACCACTGTAATTTTTTTGTTGATCTGCCCCCTATTTTTAGAGATCCAGTCTATAAAACTTCTTATATTTCCGCTGTCAATCAAGTCCTTGCTCTCAACACTTACTTCTGTGAGTGTTTTACTGTCGTGGAATGGGGACAGAGATTTGACAGTGGGAATGCTGTATGCTGTGTGCCGGCTTTGACAGTTGGTTTGTGGGAAAAGTCAGGGTTCGGATGGAAGTGGGAGGGGTTAAAAGAGGGAGGGGGGATACTGCTCCTAATAAAATGTGTGCTGTATTGAAGGCATGCAGCAACAAACAGTGCATGCTGCTTACATTATTCAATATAGATTAAGATAAGGCCATTTTTTCAGTATAGTGTCCTTTAAATGTGGAAATGAATGCAATATGGTATTTACTACTTGTTTAAAATGGAATGTTCACATCCTCAAATAAAAACTTGTATTAGTAAATATCCCCAAACTCTCAAAATGCAATAGTAAGAAATCAGAAAGATGTAAAGAGTAGTCTTGCCCTTTAAGGGCATGTCCACCTCCAAAACAAAATTTAACACCATACTGGCCCACTCTGTAGTTAATAAAAATCCTTACTGCATTTCTGCTCCAATGGTTCTCCTGCTATGGCCCTCCAAAGTCCAGGAAACTGCAGTGTAGGATCTTGTGTGACTCATCCTGCTCCTGTGTCTGCCTAAACTCGACAAAGGTTGAGGCATGCGCAGGAGAGTCCTCCCCCCCCCTTCTGTTTTGCTGTCCCCCCCCTAACTCAAACCCCTTGGTGCAAATGTAGGTATTGGTCCCCCAGCCCCAACCGCTATAATAGAATTTAGGGAGAGTCCCCGATAGTACTTACCTTACCACTCTCCCCCGGTGTTCTGAGCAGCTGGCAGGCGTCCCATTGGGTTGCCTCTCAGCCAATCAGAGACGCGGCTGTCGGTCCCACCCCTGCTTGCAGGTCCGTGCAAGCAGAGGGCGGCGAGAGAATGCGGTGGAGGGAGAGAGGAAGGGAAATAAAAATCAGGGCACTTTCTAAAAATTTATTATGGCGGTTGGGGCGGGGGGACCAAAAACTAATTAAATAAAAAGTATCAAAAAGGGGTGGGACATTGCCCGAAGCACAGAATCTCACATCTTTGTCCTTCATATAAACTTTGTGTTCGTGTAATCAGAAAGGTTACATAGTCCAAAGTACAAAAGAGATATTAGAATTAATGTTTCTGTTGACTTCCTGGCATACATTGGGGAAAAAAGGCATTAAAGGGAGTTTCCAAGATCTGACACTGATAGCCTGGTAGGAGATGGTCACGTGGTATTTACAGTTAGTGTAATTAATAGATTGGCCAGTAGTGTAAGGGGTGGGGCTTTAAGGAAGTTTTAGGAACAAAAGATTGTGAAAACACTATAGATTCCATATTTACATCTGTTGTTGTTCTAAAGAATGGATCAGTGATGTTCACTGAAAAACATTGTTTGTGTGTGATACCAGGTACAGCAAGATGGTGGACACTAATGGTTAATGCAGTTAACAAGTTCCAGTATCGAGTGCAGGAAGTGGATCGTTCTCAGCCGCTGCTCCTGCTTCCTTTCAGCGCTTCCTGAAGGTGCGGAATATTCCTGGAGTGGTTCTCAATGATCACAGGAATTCTTACAGCAACAGGTAAATGGGGCTTTATATGGTGCTGCTTTAAACTCAAACACTTCGCTGTAATTGGACCAAAACTGGGAAGTGTGTCTCCCCAGTCCACCATAACCTGCAGGGGTCCCAATGGCTCTGTGTAATTAGTGATCGTTTACACTGTGGTCCAAACAGAAACATTCACTTTGATGTAAACAGTGTGTGAATTGCATAACTATATAGTCCAGTAAATCGTCCAGGGGCCCATATGATCTCGTGTTTTTCGTGTTTGCCTCTAAGGTGGCAGTAATTGTTCCTTGACCGCCCAACGATCTGTTTGTGAGTTCTGTGAAGGGGGGAATGTGGGACTGTTTCCAGTAGATGTAAATAGTTATTAACTTTGCAGTCATCCAAATCTTTGTAGTAATGCCAGACAAAATTCTTGCGTGGCCAGCAGGGGTCTACTGGATCAATTCAAGTCGGATACTGAAGCCAAGTTTGTGCTTCAGTCACGTTATGTACGATTATCAGGGTTATTCAATAAAAGTTCTTAATTTTGCCCCAACCAATCAGATGTTAGCTATCAAATGTTTAATAAGATCTGATTGGTTTGGGCAAAACTAGCACCATTTTAAACGATAAGAACTTTTATTGAATCTCCCTGTATGTATTTTCACGTAACTATATAATATGTATGGCAGCTACAGAAATACTCTGCAGACTCTTGACGGCCAAGATAAACTTTTTAAACATTTCTATATAGATTAAACTTGATCAGCTTCATATTGTAAAGAAAAAAAATCTCCGCCATGTATAGTTTCTTAAAGTTGTTATAACGTATCACAGCAGATACCATCCACTTAAATATCCTGACGGGGAATCTGAGGAAAGAAGAACAACTAGAACACGTCCGGACACTGCTCGGGTAAAGAAGAAGAAGGATTTATGTAAAATAGGCCTTAGTGCTCATTTAAAAATAAATTACCTCTGGCGCAGGGAGGTCGGATTGATTATTCTACCTCCTAATATATTTTGTTGAGAAGCTACAGCATGTAAAGCTATTTATATCTGGCAGGTTGGTGTCTTGGGCTTTCTGTATAACAGATAGTACCGAAGCATGAGGAAGTCTGGCAGAAGCTTGTTTTCTTCATGCTGGTGCTCTCACAGAAACAATATGGGAGGTAGAAATTAACGTTCTACCTCTTGCACGGTACTTTTTATTTAACTGAATTTTTAAACTTTAAAAACATTGGAGTTTCCTTCATAGCTCATACATAAATTTCAATGCTCCAGTATGGATTGCTGTTCTCCCTTTGATTTCACTTGTGTAGTCTCTGCAGATGTGCCCTGTAGGTTGCTACCTCCTCGTACAGGTGGCGGGGTGGAACAGAACAGCAGAAGAAAGAAATCAAGGCTGATCTAAGACAGTAAAGACTTTTCCTTGTTTTAAATTAAAACTTCCAATAGGAACAACTTTTTGCAAATACTAAAATATACTCTAAGCTATAAGTGAAGTATGGATACAAACATTCCTCATAACGCCGTACAGTGGGAATGGTTCGTTGACTCTTGACATCGCGACTCTTTCGCAGATGCTGATTCTTTGGGTTTGTACGTAACTCTTATACTCAACCCAAACAAGTAAGATGCCATGAAACTAGTCGGGAATTTAGAAAAAATAGCTATACAGCTAAAAAGGTCGTCTATTCTGAAAACCAAAAGTGCGTTACAGATCTTGTCAGAAATCTCCCCAGCCAATCAAATAAGATTATCATTAGCTTTCTACATATATTTACACATATTTAAAGGATCACATACCCAAAAAACAACTTTATGTCCATAAATCTGTAATAGGAGCACAATTTTCGACCTCTTATTCAGCTTTCGGACCCTGGTGCGGTTCCCCACAGCAAGTGGGCAGCACAGATCCATGTGATCTGTGGGATCGTATGTGTATGGCACCTGTTAGGGGAAGGAAGTTAATTTTTTGGATATAGGATTTTTCAGCAGCATTAACAATCCACCTGATATTCCATATTAGCCAAATCAAAAAGGCCAACAGAGACCAGAAAACACAGGGGACTGGGTTGTGGGCAGGGAGGTCTAGAGGTTGGAAAGGGAAAAAAGAAAAACAGAAGGCCCATTGCATTGCGAGGGCGGGAGAGAACAAAACAAAGTGGAGAGTTTCAAGAACAGTTACCGGGGGAAGAGGGGGTCAAACTCGTCAGAGAACAAACGTGATAAAAACCGTCTTCTTTCCTTCCTTCCTCCCCCATCCACTTCTCACCTCTTTCAACCTTCTTCCCTTTAACACTTCCCCCTTAACCCCCCCCCCCCTCACGCTCTTTTG